>BMAV01001545.1:0-174426 GCA_019973955.1 Trichonephila inaurata madagascariensis
GATATTATTATTTCAATTATCATCTTTAATCGAATTAAAATTGCACGACCTACAAAGGGAAATTTGGGCTTTAGTCCCGGGATTGGGTATAAGTAACATCCGCTCGGGTGCTTCTCACACGGTTGATCTTTGTCAATATTTAGAGGAAACGGCACTCTGCACAACTTGCACTTGGTGGCTGCTCCGGCTCTACCATATGAGAAACTGCACGGATGGCAATATTCCTTTCTGCAAGTTGGACATCCTCGGCAAGTGCAACACCTGCAACAACAGCCTTCGATTTTGGCTGAGTGTTCGCAATTGTTCTTTCCTGTCAAATCATGGCATTCTTTCAAGACATCTTCTTTCTTTTTAGGTGGAGGAACTTTTTCCCACAACGATCTTTTTGGGTGCTGAAAGGGATAATGTAAAATTAAAAAGAAACACAAACGCAGTTGAGAATTATGAAGACGTCATTGAAGACATCTAAGAACGAGATGTGAGGGGTTCTCTTCACACAATTTTACAAGCTTACAAATCACATATTACCAACAAATTATTTGAATTGAAAACCTCTTTCCATAAAGGAACCGTGATTTATGTATAACAGAACTACCATTAAAAGTTACCGTAAAAGCCGGCGTATAACGCGCCCTTTTAACTCAAAAAAATAATATCGAAATTTACGGGTGTGCGTTATACACCGGATATAAAAAAATTATAGTTTTAAAAATTAAAAATAAAAGTGATAAGCATGAGAGAGAAACAATTTAGACTTCTGCATACATCGAAATACTATTTGTTTAAAAGAAATGTCATATTTTATGGACTTAGAGGGTTGTAGTTCTAGAAGTACATTATTTTTTCAAAAGCCTGAGATAATACCTCGAATGTACTACTTCAAAACATAAGAGCATTGTTACGTATATTTTAAGTGTCTTTGTAAACAAGCAGTACAAAAAAAAATTTTTTTAAATAAATTCCTACTTACATAAACAAAATTTTTTTATTTTAGCTACTTTTTATTAAATAGTTACAATTAATATAATTATGTATATACATAGGACAGAATCACAACATTAAGTGATAATTAATTTTTATTAATTATCTTTAAAGTATCGTACTGTCATCCAAAGCAATCGTGTCGATAAAATTTCAGTTCAACTGAATACCTTAAAACGCGGGGAAAAAATCTTTTAAAGTTTTGACCAATCAAAGGTCGCTAAGTCGCAAAAAATGATGCCAACGTGGCTGTATTTGTAATTCTTTGAATAATTAGTTTTAATCAATTAATTTTTCTAAATTATAATTAAATTACTGTATTGTCATCCAAAATAATCATGTATATAAAATTTCAGCTCAATGGAGCGCTTTAAAATGTATTTTATTAACGATTGAAAATTCCACCAAGATAAATAAATAAATATATAGAGAGTGTGAGCTAATAGTAGGAATTGAATGAAAAAGAGGGAGCGTGTTATACTGCGAATATACCTAAGAATTAAAAAATAACTTGAAAGTATAGTTGCGTTTACACGCCTGATTTTACAGTAAGTGAATTGAATTCGCGCGCGAGAATGAGTGAGTGAGGGAATTTAACGTCGCACTGTCACGAGGGCTTTTGGCGACGGACCATGTAATTTTGAATCATGGTCAAGTGACGTTCGCGAACGAGAGAAAGAGAAGATAGCAGTTGAACAAGTTGCTGCTATATTAAATTAGAGTTTACGTTTGAATCGTTAATGTATCCAGAAAAGGGGATAAAGAACCTTGTGAGGCGAGTTCAAGGAATCAATGACAAGTGTTTTTCCATTATAAATATTTAAAGTAGCCTAAAACACTGACTTGCTAATCATTAGCTTTATTTTTTAAAAAAGGTTAGTAATTGAAAGGATACAAAATAAAAGTTGTCGTTTTCTTAATGATGGCTCTTTATTCTACCAACGTGAGCGAAGATTGTATGCAAAAGATCTTTCATACGATTAACAATATTACATATATAATTCCTGATAATTGTAGATGATTCTGCTTCAGTAAAGGAATCCAAAAAATAAAATAAAAGGACAGAACAAAATGATTTGAAACCGTAAACATAATGTCCGAAATTGAATATTTAAGAATATCAAATATTTATTTATTTTACATACCAATTATTTAAAAGGTTAAGCTACCTTAATGCTTCCGCCATTTTGAATTTGTAACATGCAGTTCATTCTTTAGAATATTTACATTCTTTTTCAAATTTAAACTATAGTATTTAATTTGATATAATATTCAGAAAAGCAAAAAAGAAAAAAGTCTTCTGTGTGTATAAAATTACGTTATGCCTCCAAATTTTTAAATTTTTTTAAAAATATATTTTAAGGCTATCTTTGGCTAATGTCAAAGAATAGTAGCCAAATTCCGAATATTTTTTAAGATATAAAAGTACTCAAACATTAATATTATAATCTGACTACACTACCCTGTAGAGAATCCCTTATTTTATCATACTACTCATTTTTATCCGAGTTGAAACATTTTCATATTTATAAAATGTGTTTTGAATTTTTTTTTCTATATCGTAATGTTAAATGAGCTATCCCTTCACATGTTAAAATAAAAACTTTTATACATAATATAGGAATTTATTTTGAAATTTTAAAAACACTATATTATAAACAAATACATGAATTAAAAGGTCACAAATTTTTATAAAAATTGAGGCATTTTTTCTGTCCGAAAATGTGTTCCGAGTCAAGTTCACGCTCTCGTACACATGGTGAAAACAGCCTTAAAGATTTGAAAATTAGCAGGCGAATTCTAAAAGTAGATAAAAATTTAGCGGCAAAAGTTTAATTCCACAGAGAGAGAGAAGTTTTATTATATTTTGCTCTCTCCGTTGTCCTTTATTATAAAGAAATAAATGCAATTATAGTAAATATTTCAAAAGAATAGTAGAGATCCCGCAGAATTAACATTATTTTTAAAAAATCAAAATGAGTAATAAAAAGGGGGTTGTTTTAAATTTTTTTTTTCCTTAAAAGAACTGGGCGACGGGGGAGGCACCTTCAATAAAAAAATTATATACATGTTTACTTTTTAAGAAGATTTTTTTTCAAAGTTTTTTTTTCAATAATATTTTTCACTGTTCTGTTGTTTTTTGAAATACTTTTATTTGATAAAAAAAAAAAAATGGGTTTTTTTCCTTCTCTCTGTCCTTGTTTTTAAACCCTTTTTAATATTTTCTGTTTCTTAATATGTATTAATATGAAATAATCCCAAAAAAGAGATCAAAAGGGGGGGTTTTTTTAATTCGAACAATTTTTGGGGGGGAAAAAACCCATCAAATTTCCCATTTTTATTATATATCGCTGCATTTTTTTTATAAATAATAATCAAAAAAGCTAACATTTTTTAAAACCATGTTAACTAAAATAAAAAATAATAATTGTAGTGGGGTTTTTAATATTTGTAAATAAAGGGGTTTGCCAAACTAACGGCCCCGCAACGTACTTTTTTGGGGCCCCGGGACAATATATCGGACCACGCGTTAATATATAAAAAAAAAAAGAAAAAAAAAAATATAAGTTTTGGTAAACCCGGTTTTTTTAACTATGCTTTTTTTTCTGCTTTTTTTGTTTTATTAAAATTGCGCTGTTATACCCTTTTTTTCGCACGGGGGGAATTAAAAAATTAAAAGGAATACAGATTGAAGGAAAAAAATTTTTTAATCAGTTAATTTTACGTGAATTGAAAATTTAAAAAAAAAAACTTTTGCTTTTTTCAGCTGAAAAAAAAAAAAAAAAGGGTTATCTGTTTGTTAAATTTTAAGTCTTAAAATTAATAGTAAAAAGGTTTTTTTATCTATAACCCCCTTTCCTTTTTGTGAGTCGATTTTTGGAAACACCGCCCTAGGGATCCCCCTTTGAAAAAAAAGTAGCGCATTGTTACAAATTTTGTGTATTGAACGCTTAAAAAAAGTTTTTAAAAATTTTTATATATTTTGGAAGTGTAATACGTTAATATTACTTTTTTTGTTGTACTTATTTTATTTTAAAAAATTGTAACCAAAGGGGTCACACTTGAACATTATATTTACAATAATATAAGCTTTTCCATTTCCCTGGCGCCTGGCGGAAAAACAAAATAAAAAAGTTTTGCTTCACAATAAAAAGTTAGATATTTTTTTCGCGGATTTTTTGGGGATGAAAAATTTTTTTCTACTTTTTTGAAAATTTATCGTTATTTTTTGGACACTTCAATAATATTTTTTAAAATTAACCCTATGTGTTATTCTGATAAAAAAGCTATAATTGAAAAATTTTTTTTTTAGATTTTTTCCAGTTTTTTTTTGCGTAAAAAGAGTACCAAAAAATCCACACAAACTTTCACGTTTATAAATATTGGTTTTTTAAAACCACAGAAAATAAACCTTTCGTTTCTGTGAATATCGATTTTTACG
Organism: Trichonephila inaurata madagascariensis; assembly: GCA_019973955.1. Lineage (NCBI taxonomy): Eukaryota > Metazoa > Arthropoda > Arachnida > Araneae > Nephilidae > Trichonephila > Trichonephila inaurata. The sequence continues at coordinate 4,424 of BMAV01001545.1, forward strand.
TCCTTTTTAAGGTTAAACCTTGTTTTTTTTGGCCCAAGTTGGGGATTTGAAGTGACACCCCTTTCGTAATGATATGCATATAATTTTTTTTTAAATCATAAAATGTTTTTTCATTATTTATACAAAAAAAATGCTAGTGAGAGAAAGATGAATATCCGAAAAGCGGGAAAAAAGAACATCCGAAAATTAAAACCAATGGTTTTAAAATTAATTTTTTAAAATAACAAAACAATAGATGCGAATTTTCACTAATTTCTATAAAACTTCTATTTTTAAAAAATTTTTTTTTAAAAAAATTGTTAAAAAAAACCTTTCTGAATTTAAAAAAATTTTACCCCTTCAGAATAAAATAACAAAAACTCCCAAAGCAAATAAATTTCTTTTATATTTCAGAAAAAATATTCTCATGTACATAATTTATTTTTTATTCATTACAATTCATTTAACAGATTCTGGGGAAAAATTAAGGGGAAAAACTAAACTTTTTTAATAATTACAGAACTCTTAATTCCCCCTAGCCTTTAATTTGGCGGTTTAATATACATTTTAAATCTCAGAGTCCCATGTTTTCCCCTTCCGAGTTCTCAACTTTTGTGTGATAATCCTTCGAGATATTCCCTTTTGAAAAAAAACCGGACATGAGAATGTTAGAAACTTAAATGACGATTTTTTTTTTTCTGTTCGGGAAAAAACTAAAAATTTTGAACGCTTGAAAATTCCCCATATCTTTTTAAAAATTTGGAAATGTGTTATTCGGGTATAAATTTTCTTTGGGTAAATAAAAAACAGCCGGAAAAGTTAAAAATAATTTATGTTCATAGAATTCAAAATTTGTGTCTTAATGATTTAAATAATTTCCTGGGGAAGACCAACACAAAAAAAGACTGATTCAATAAATCGTTGTACGTACAGAATCAGTTCACCGTGTCATTATTACCTTTTAAAGTGTTCCCTTTAGCATTCCCCACACTTCTGCATTCGGGGCTGCCAGTGCTGGTTGGAACGAGGTTTTTTAAGGTTTTCAAATTTTGATTTTTTACCTAAATTTTTCAATTGAGGGGAAAATGGGTTCCCCCTGGGAAGATTTAATTGTAGAAAATAAAAAAAAAGTCCCCACAAAGGGCCCAAAACAGGTGAATAAGGAGGGATTTCACTTCACAGTAATGTTTTTGGGCAGAAACTTCTTAAGAGTTTGGCCATGTGAGCGAATGCAAATTTTCTTGGTGCAACAGCAACCCTCACTCCCCAATTTTGGACTGTTTTTTTTCCCAAATTTTTCACTAAATCCTTTTGGACTTTAATCAGTATTGTTGATTAACGCATGACCACTGATGTGGTAAAGGAACCACCCCATATCCGGGAAATTTATAATTTTTTGGTCAAACCCTTTCCCGGGGGTCCAGTTTTTTCATCTTCTACCTTCACTTCCCCCTGAAAAACCCCCATTATTCAAACACATTGCACGAGACAAAGTTTCATCTCCTTAAGCCTCGGTTGATATATGAAATATTTTTGTGGCTAATTTCTTAATTTTCACAAGAAACTTGATGTTGATTCGACATTTTTCCGGTCAGAATGTAGTTGCACGTGTTCACTCAATGACGCAGTACTCCCAACTGGCGTGATCGATTAATGCGAAATCGGCCACATGGATAGAGGAGGGGTGTTTTATGACGTCATCAAAACAGTTGTTGCCAATTCCACTCTTTTTTCAAACTACACACTCGTTTTTTTTGTGTCACACCTGGTATTTTCGTATACGGATCCACTAATATCAGATAAAATGTATCAATTTTTTTTTTATATATATATTTTTCGTGAGTATGCACAAGCAAATTTAATCTTTTATATCTTGAATCGAGCTTTTATCATAAAAGAAGAATAAAAGTTACATAAATTTTCAGAGTGAGTGTCAGAATTAGAATTTCCGAATAGTTCGTAAGATTCACCTTTCCCGTTCTTTTATTGGAATTTCTGAATGGATGTGATCGTCATGTAGTGTTTTTCCTTTAGATAAATGAAACATAGGTCGACGATCACATGCCCAGCACGAATTTCTCTTCACGCTCCCTTTCCACACAAATAAAAAATAGCTCGAAAAGTAGCTCAGATATTGAACAAGATAACAAATGTATAAAGAAAAACATGTTAGCTTCTGATGGAGTTTTTAAACATAAAAATAATGTCGTATGCGTTGCTTTTATAATAATTTTATTGGAAGATATTCCCTAGTTTGATTTCATTTGGAAATATTTTCGCTTTCAAGGGACATGTTTAAACATTACTCTATTTTTTTCTTTTTTTCCCCTTTCTTTTCAATTCAAATACACGGGTTTCAAATTTTATGCAAATTTTTTAAAAAAAGCGCGCACACATACACGCTCTCGGCTTATACATTGATTGGCTTGTATTCAGAAGTATGCGGTATAATGGGATTACAAACACTTACGTTATAATAGGAACAAATTTTTCCCTAAAAAGTTTAAAGAACGAATTTTATTGATTTTAGAAATTTTTAAAATACGTACTTTTTAACTACGTTTTCATTTCAAAATAAGCAAATGTTTTTCTTGAAACTTCTAACTTCTCTCATTAAAAAGTTTTATACTCGATGCTGTCGCCCATCCGGCACAGTGGTTAGTGGCGCTGACTGCGGTGCCGTAGGGACTGGGTTCGAATTCCAGAGAAGGCATGCATGTTTTTAAGTGTATAGTGTCTTCGCGGCATGGGGGTACTTTAAATAGCCGTCGAGCCACAAGTCCTCTCATGAGGTTGGTGGAAAAGGAAGAGAGGTGGGAGGCCCCTGACCACCCCCAGGGTGTTCTCCCTCAAAATTGGGATGAAACCGAGCAAAATCGTATTGTCACCTGCATGGTGCTCAAAGCTAAGGCTAACGACAGGCGTAAAAATCTAAACCATATTCGCGATGAATTTTGTGGACCTTGATCCGATGTTACTGTTGATCAGTGGCATAAGTATAACAAGAGCAACATACTCGATGCTAGTAAGGAAATTCCTTTGAGGAATGTTTCATTTACTTGTTTGTATGTAATGTTGTCTCCGTATATTGTTGTGAATGATAGAACCCAAACTCTGAATGTCTTTTAAATAGGAAAGTACTCCTACATTAATATGATATTCTAAATTACCTGCTGACTACGTAGCAATATGTTTTATTCTACTCATTTCAATCTGAATTATTTCTCTCTCTTTTTTTTTAACATATAAACTGTGTATTATATTTCACCTCCTTATTGTAATGCTAAATAGGTTTAAAAATTAAGATAAAAAATTGAATACTTAACAACATGTTTTAATTTCAAAGTATAGCATAATAAATGAATATATATACCATTTCAAATTCATGAATCTATGAAAAAAAGTCAAATATTTTTTTGTCTCAAAATGGGATTCAAGTTAGAGAAAGGTTTTTATCATAAGATGAAAAGACATTCTTACAAAAAATTCTCTCTATTCAGCTTAACAGTCCTTTATTTTTTAAACACTTTACTCTCATTTTGAAATATCTCTATATACTACATGACTTTTTCACGATCATATCTAAGAGCTAATTTTATACAAGATTCAAATTTAATACTTACAGAAAATATCTCAGAGCACTTAGAACACTCTTGGTTTTCAGGGGGTTCATTGGTTTTTATTATTCCAACGACGTTTGGACGATCAGGATGGCAAATGGGTTTCTATTATTCAACGAAAACGAAACATAGTTATATATATGTATCTATATATTTCTTAGCTTACAAATTTTACGGTGATTCCACTCTGAAATTGAAATGAAATTGTTAAAATGTGATCCAGTAATAACAAATTGAAAGCTCCAAAATTCTCCCTAACCATTTTAAATCTTTGGAAACCTCTAAATTAGTTTAATTCTGTACACCACGCTTGGAGATTTTAGAACTGAGTTAATGTCACTTGACACAAATGAAGTTTAAAAATAAAACAGATAAAAATTTGATTTTTAAGAGTATTCGTATATTATTTTTTGTTTTTTTAACACGATTTTTTTATTCACATAAAGAATAATAACGCAACCTTTCACTTAAAGTATATTTTCAAAATTATGAAGAACGTTTTGAAAAAAGCACAAAAAACAATGCAACAAACAACTTCGTATCTTAAAAAAAAAAAAGTTTACATTAAGGTATCCGACTACGTTCGGAACCGTGATTTTGCAAAAGCGTATAAATGGATAATATTTATGATACTTAGTGTCACTTAGATTGAAAATATCATAAAACTGTTTTAAGAATAGAATTACAATAAAAAATTATTTAAGTACAATATTTTGACAAAAATGAACATAGAATGATCCATTTTCAAAATATTCTCCTTTTCAATGAAAAATATTTCTATTATAATAATATTTCGCCTGTATATAGCTCTAGACACTCTGTATAGAGGCTCAACTAGAGGCCACGAAATATATAACTTAGAGTGGGTTTATCCATGTTTTACGACAACAGAGGGGAGAAATTTTAAGAAAAAAACGCCGATAATTATTTCAATGCGTTATAACTCTAAAAATAATGTGAATTTTTCGAAAATCATAATTGAGCCTCTGTACATAGGTCTAAGCCAGTGTTTCTCAAACTGTGGGGCGCGCCCCTATAGAGTGCAATAACTATATACTCAAAGGGGCGCGAGCACTATCGAAAATAAAAGGTTAAAAAAATTAATTTACTGGAATGAAAAAACAAAATACTTTCTGATATAATAAAAAATAGATTTACATTGATATGATTTATATATATTATCTGGTGAAAAAAAGGTCATCAAAAATAAAAGATTCTACTTTGAACGCTCGTTAGCTATCTTTGATCCTATAACTAAATAAAAAAAATTTTTTTGTTTGCTTTACTGTAATCCTACATTGAAGTTTTTTTATTACGTTTCTTTTAATCTAAAATATTACTTTTGCTGGCTTTCAAACTTACTGGTATGATTTACCTGCATCTCTTTTTAGAGTTGTAAATTATATAATAATTCTGTTTTGCGTTTTTTTTTCACAATGTGAGAAAGAGGTTTTATGATACATGGATAAGCATATTGAGCACTTTGAAGGATTAATTGACCAAGATTTATTTTTTTATGGTATACTGAAACATATAATACAAAATCGTTAATTCTGGAAAACTGTTTATTTGTTATATGTGAGCCTTGACAGAGAATCCTCTAATATGACAGTCTTAATGGGAGCTAAAATCATCAGTAACATATCTCCTTTTTTGAAAGTGGCAAACGTTTTTAGAATCTTAAAGATTTGCTTGTTAGACCGAGGTTCCCCGGCGACCACTATTTTCAAAAATATTTCTTGAACATGCTGCATTTTTCCCTATGAATAGCTTAGTGGTTTTATTGTGATGTACGACTGATTATGGTTTTATAAATGTAAATGAGCAGGGAATATAAAAATTGGGGGCATCTGTGATCTCTCGGAAAGGAGGTAGGATTGAGTCAAACAAGGGGAGACATTTGCTGAAATAATGCATATTAATCATGTTAGCAGTAAATTTGAAAAGCAATAAACATGAAACGAGGAAAATTTTCAATAGCTACATTAAAGAACTTTATCAAGAAATATGGAAACCATAACTATACCTCAAAAATGCACTTCACCCTGTCAAAAAGACACAAGCAAGGAAAAGTTCAACAAGGATGTTGTCGATCATCAAGGACATTAAAATTACAATAACGTGAACAAAATGCTGACAGTTTTGCTTTACACCAATAACTTACCTGTAATGTTAGCAAAAGTGTCTGTGATTTGTGTCCTTTATTAAGATCATGCATTTGGAACAATTTGGTTCAGTTTTTGTTGGATATTTCTCAAATTATGAAGACAAATAGAAAAATCCTTGAAATAGGTAAGTATATTTTCTCTTGGTAAATTATTCCTGAAATTGTGATTTTATCTTGTATATTGAAAATAATTATGAAAAAGGAATTGGGGTGCTTCACTCCCCGCGACCATTAACGTTAGTATCAGTGCACACCCTGACCCCGGGCTTTCTCGCTTTAAATATTAAAAATAACACAATTGTTATTCATTTAAATTTTATATTCTTTTTTTATTACTTAACATTTATTCTAAATGCTAATTCCGCAGGCTTAAAGAGTACAGTTCATTCAAAACCGTTTACATAATATAATTATTCATTTCAATAAATGATTTTACATTTTTTGTATACATTGTCATGCACTTGGTTTTAATCTCCTTACAATTAAGCTATTATATCAAGAATAATATATTATCATTTTTTAAATAAATAAACTCATGTTAAGAGTGGGTACTTCAGCCAGTATAAGAACAAGTTTAATAATTATCAGTGACTTCCATGGGCTTGTCTTACAGAGCAAGTTTTTCAAAGAGGAAGGCTAAAATTAGAAATTGACACTCAGAGTTATTTTTTGCACTATTTAGCTCGAATCTATATTTGTCTTCAAAGCTAGCCATCGCAGAAAATCCGGATTCACAAAGGTATGATGTTAAAATGGTAATAGTATACGAAATGCTTTTGTTTTCAGTCAGAAAATCAACTCATCTATCATATCCAAATTCAAAGAGTGATTTATTACAAAATCCTGCCTTTTAATTTCGTCATTGGATAATGAAATCTATGAAGATCTCTTTTTCGACGGTTGAGAGCCCTTCTGAAGTGATTTTGAAATGGATCCCTAACCCATTCGTACAACTTACTATCAGTGTCGTTGTTTTGTTGATGCTTTATTATCGTCAGATATAACTGTGATTTAAAATATATCTATGATTTTGTTATAATCTACTGCCGTAAATACTTAATACCGTGAATTACAATTAACGCGTGAATTATGAAATGTACATTCAAGAGATTCGGTGGCTAATCGAGGATTCAGCCAAGACTGACTAGGGATTGTACGAGGTACCCAGCATTTTTACATGTTTTGTTACGCAGACGCGTCTGTTAGGTTGCCCTGAACTCACGAACGTTCGCGAGGATATGATAATGGATATGATAAGAGCAACTTACACACATAAGATTAGGCTATTTTTTAAATGACATTTGTACTTTTAGGAAATGGATCTTGAAGGAAAATAAATCTTTTAATTAAATATTATTTCTCAATCTGTTTCAATTTAAAATTAGAAAAGAAAAATAACATAATTAACCTTTTACTTAAAAGTATATAATTTACTTATAAAATATATATTAAGATTAACATATATAAAAACTTAATGCTTATCTTATTAATACTGGATTAAGAACTTTAATAAATATTAGCGACTTCCATGGAGAAACTGTCTTTGCACAGCAAAGGTTTTTAGAAATTGACCCTCTGAGTTCTTTTTCTATATTTAGCTGATATCTATATTTTTGTCTTCTAAGCGGCCACCGAATTTTGCAATATGTTCCAATTTAAAAATTAGAGAAAGATAACATAATAATTTTCCTATTACTTAATTTTTTGCTTAAAAGTAACATATATATACAAAATTTATGCCTATGTTATTAATTTGTACGGTTTTATAATTAAGATCGTGTGTATTGTAGCTTTAGCGTCAAAAGTGCATTATTATGCATTCAATGGTATTTAATTAATGTATAAGGGGGGCGCGATAAAAATTGTGATTGAAAGGGGGCGCCAAAGTATTGAAAGTTTAGAGAAGCACTTCCAATTCTAAAGCTATCACCACAGGCCAAATATTATTATAATACAAGCATTTTTTATAAAGGTACATTTTGAAAAGGTTATTTTAAGTTAATTTTTTCGCCGAAATATTGTATTTAAATAATTTTGTCAAAATGTTCTTGTATAATTTTATACGCCATTTCACAATCTAAGTGACACTAAATATAGAAGAGTATCCATTTATGCGCTTTTTTAAAATCATGGTTCCGAATATAGTCGGATACCTTAACCGATCAGAATAGTCTATTTTTTCCCCCCTTTCAATATTGTGCACTTAAACGTTCTACGCTCTGGGGGAACATCCATCATTTAAATTTTACGAAGCATGTTTAAACAAAGAATATTTTTTTTTTTTTTTATCTATTTGGAATTTTCAGTACTCAAACATACATACACTAAAGTTCAAAAAGGCAAGAAAGATATTTTCTAATATCGTTTGGAACCTTATTTTCCCCGGTGAAGGGAAGAAACTCGAAGTAGCGGACAAATTGACGGAAGTCCCCCTAAAGATATAATCAGCCATGCTGCTTTACATATGTCCATAATTGCAGAAATGTTCCCGAGCAGGTTTTGGTGCGCGAGCGGGCCTTTCGATGATGCCCCGTATATACTCGATGAGATTCAGCTCTAGTGGCTTAGATCAGTGCTCCGCAACCTTTTTATCGCTGCGGACAGGTCAACGTTTGATAATTTTACCGCGGCCCGTTGAGGGTAGGACACGTTGATTGTTCATATTTTAGATTGTTTTGATTTAACAATTTTAATTTAGTTACATTTAAATACGCCTTCAGAATAAAATATAATTACACCAAAAATGAATAAAAGTGATTTAACGTGAAATATAAAGTGATTTCCGTGGAAGTTGCGCAAATCCGAGAGAAATGCACCACTTAAAATAAAATGGCAATAGATTAATGTTCTTTAGGCGGCCCGGCACCATTTGATACGCGGACCGGTACCGGTCCGTGGACCGGAGGTTGCGGATCACTGGCTTAGATGACTAAATCATTCGCTTAAATATTCGAGAATGTTTTTTTTTTTCAAAAGAATCGCAAATTATTTGAATCAGGTGAAATGACAAATTCTTATCTTAGACAATTCTATCGCTGTTTGAGTGCTGAAGTCCATGAAGTTTAGTTTGACCAGTAGACCCAGTCCATGTCACATAAATTTCCCACTATTTTGGAGTCATCATCAGCTTGCACAATGCCGCGTTAAAGTAGATCAATGGCCTCGAGGGAGGTCTGCATCACACAAGGGGGTCGCAGGGGTCCAGACACCCCTGTATGATTTTTTCGATTGAGTTTATAATCCCTATGTTTACATTACGTAAAATTTAATTATGTATTTGCTGTTGACAATTAATTTTATTAATTAATGCTAATTATTTATTCAATAATTAATTTTGTATTGTTTTTTTGTTCCCGAAAATCGACGAAATCAAAAGAATATGTTGGGTGGTGCATTGGAGCATGATAGCAAAATAATGGACTTTTTCGACCCTGACCCCCTTGAAAAATTAGCTAGAATCGTGTCTCATTTAACCAAATAACATTTTTCTAGTCATCTAGGGTCCAAATGATATATTCATGAGCCTATCAAAGGTACTCCAACCAACGATATCTTGTTAGTAAAGGGATTCCGAAACGTAACACTGATTCCGCTGCGCTGTCGCCACAAACATGTCTATCGCGCATCCCATATTTATTGCCACGGTTATTCGAAGCAGTATTGCTTATCTGGTAACATTTTCTTCTTTACGTAGATATATATAAGCAAATTTAGGGGAAGGCTGTCGTCTTAAAACTATGCTTAGCTCTTCAATTTTTGTTCTTAAGACTAAGAGCTTGCTCTGTGTGTGTGTTCTCATTTATATAACTTAGATTTATAATGACTCTTTATACTTTTATCCACTGTTTAGCTTTAAGTTTTTATAGAAAATTAGAAAATGATTAATGATTTTATATGTATATTTATAAAAAGAAAAACACTGTTTTCTAAGACTGGGAATGTACATGAATTTATATAACTCTCGCTTCAGAAAATATGGTATTAATATAAAATCAATACATTGGAGGTGTAACTAATGCCATCTTGAAGGACCAGGGCACGACAGAGTTTTGATGATATCACGAAAGGAGGGAATGCTTTGCTAGTCGCAAAGTCCTTTGTCATAAGACTTCTATATTGCCTTTACTTTTTCTGCCCTTCGGATTATATTCCTCTTGATATAAATGTTGAACTCATACGAACGTATTAAAGAGGGAATTGTTTCCAGAACAACTGAAAGCTATAGCTCGGGAAACTATTGACAATCGATTTCCAAAGAGTGAATGGCTATATGTTTTCCCTGATAGCTCCCTTTTAGATAGATATCATGGTGCTGGAGCGGATATCTTTTGTGGATTTTTCAGCTTTTACCTACCAGTAGGTCTTTTTATTACTGTCTTCGATGGCGAAATTAAGCCTATTGCTATAGTGTTAGAGCAACTATCCCTAAAAAGCTCTGATTACCACAGGGCCGTAATCTTTTCCGACTCTAAATCAGCCTTAAAGCTTTATCACAAAATTACCTCTGTAATTCAGAAAGAATTTTAAATGCAAATCGCTTTTAAAAGATTTTTCTCGTAAAATTTCTTACCAATGGGTACCGGCGCATTATGATATGGCTGGAAATAAACATGCTGACTTTAAATAGTTACTTTATTTTAGATCTAACACTTTATGAACGATTTACAACTTATTCCTTAACCTTGGGATCAATCTTATATCCAAATTCTTAATCTAACTGATGAGATTATTCAAAAAGATTTATCTGTGCTCGTAGTACCTCAGACAACTCGCTAGCGAGGCATCGACGGCTTTGCTTGCAGAGTCCACCTTTATTGCCTTCCACTACTCCAGGATGGATGCTAAGATGAATATTAACTTCAGCCCACACGACTTCCTAGTCACAAATCACTTTTTACTATTCCGAGATTTCACGATTAACCTCATTCACCCCAATGCCAGGGTTTAAATAGAAACTACATTAGCATAAAATTAAGTCATCTCTGTGGAAAGAAATTTTTAAGCTAAAATCACTGCTAAAGAATAGTTTCCCCGAAAGGATAAGTAGAAGTTTTGCGGATAGAACCCGTTACACAAGGTCCCATCTCTACCGAATTGGTATCGCCGACTCATCGCTGGTTAGCCTATGACCGGTGAACATTTGGAAGCATGCCTTGCACTAAAAGATTATGTGTTTTCCAAAAATATTGGAGAGCACGAGCTCTAATGTCAGTTACTATTTGAAGTGTGGGGCATTTGTAAAATAAAAATATGATTATTAGTGAAACTCTCAAGAATTTATTTAGTGAGATGTTTTATTCTGAATAATTTTTAATATAGACTTGCAGCAATAATCATTCTATAATTTTCAATCAAAGTTAAATGTATTTTACGAAAAAAAAATTGCAAAATTTTACATTTTTTTTATTTGAACAAAGAAACGGCCATTGGGATTATATAAACTTAATTATTTAAGCGAAATGACTTGAAGTTTAAGCAACAAGATCTCTTTCTTATCGTGAATAATTAATGCTCAAAATAAAATCAAAATTCCTATTACTATTAAATAACTTATTCTTTATTTGATATTGTTGTATCGTGTCCTTCCCGATGGGAAAGAAGGAAAGTTTCCAGAGCCTGAAACAGGTTAGAATACTACACGATAGATGGCGACACGGCATACCTCCACTTCCCCAACTTAGGCATGGGTTAGAGGAGAGGGAAATATATTCTCCAGAACCTTGCTTCCGTAGTGTTTGCTACGACCGTCCACAGGATTTTCGATCCACTGATTTAACGAACACGTACTCCGTGTGTACTCAGAAGGTATTTAGTGGGATCGGGCATCGAACCCAGGCCCTCTGGATGCTCTAACCATTAGGCTACCCACGGCCTCTTTAATTGCTAATATAAATATATTATAATTCCAATAAATGTATACATAATCATTATTATTATTTTCTTATCCATTTGGAAGATGAATATCTATACATATATATATATAGCTGATATGTTTTTTTTTTTTTATTGTTGTTCAGCTGAGATATGCAAAAAGCTTTTTGTTTTGTTTTGTTTTTAACTTGCAATTCACGTAAAACTAACTCATTAAAAACTTCTTTCTCCTTCAATCTGTATTGTTTAATTTTTCAATTCACCCATGCGAAGAATGCGTATACCTGCTAATTAATAACATATTTAAACTTTATTGGATTATATAAATATATTATTAAATATTCGTCTTCTAAATAGATAGGAAAAATAATAATAAAGATTATTTATAAATTACTTCAATTTTTTTCACACATTTTATGAAAGGATTCGTTATCTATATTTTTGTTGAATGAAAAATTCTTCAAAATAATGGATTCTAAGGATGAAAAAATATATATTTCAGTCGAAAAACCCAATCCTTAATATGACCTTTTTTTATGAAATAGTTCGAAAGCATTTATATATCTTTTTTGATCGAAGACAGATGTTAACTAAAAGAAATATCTCACGAATGGAATGGGGTTTTGTAAATTCCAAAGCTTTCAACAGGAATGGGAAACATCTTTGAAACTATTTCTTTCACAAAGAACGGGAATATCCTGCTCTTTAGTATCACGTAAACTTGCTTTAACTCTTTATTTCAAGTAATACAAACTTTTCTTTCAGTCTAACTCTACTCGTCTACTCTTTTAGCCATGTATTTTGTTCGTCCATTCTTTGAGAAGCTCGCTTTTTGACCTGTAATTGGTGAGCTGTTGGATTTGTGCTTTTAAGGTATCCGACTACGTTCGGACCTGTGATTTTAAAAAAGCGCATAAATGGATAATTTTCGTGATATTTAGTGTCACTTGAATTATTAACATGTATAAAATTGTTTAAGGAATTTTGACAAAAATTATTTAAATACAGTATTTCGGCAAAAAATTTAAATTTGAATAGCCTTTTTTTTAAAATTTTTTTTTTAAAAATCTTCTATTATAAAAAGGTATTTTAATCAATTAAAAACATTTTTGAAAAATTTTAAAATCCCCCTTGGGAATAAATCTTTTTTTTAAAAAAAATTTTTTTTTAAAAAAACAAAAACCCTTTAGTTTTTTTTTAAAAATTCAGTTAACTTTACGGGGGAAAAAAGGGGAAAATATTTTAAATGAAGATTTTTTAAAAAATTTTAAAATGGGACATGTTATTTTTTTAAAAAAGAAAAAAACTTTTTTTTTGTAAACTTTCAAAAAACTTTTAGTACATTTTTTTAATCTAATCCTTTTTTTTTAAATTTTTCCCTTTTTTAACCCCAAAATTTGGGTTTCCGGGAAAAAAAAAGGTCCACACCCTACTTTACATAAATTAACATTTTGGTTTTTTATATCTTTGTGCTATAATTTATGTACTTTTTGAACTGTCAGATTAAACCAGAATATTCAAAGCTGATAGCAAAATTCCATTAAAAATGACCTATTTAATTAGTTGTTAAATATAAATAATACTCATACATGTAATTAGTGTGTAATACTATTTTAAATGCTATTTAACTTATACATTTGTGTGATTTATCTATACAACCAGTATAACATCTTGAAAACAGAAAAGGCTGTATATAATAGGCTTCAAAATAATCAACTGTCTGAATTTTTAAATGCATAAAAACAACTAAAGAGCTGGTCAATATTAATTCGAAAAATGCCTTGCAGTTTTTAAAATTCTGAATATTTTTTTTCTTTCACTAAAAAGATTTCTTTTCCTGATTGATGAGTAAATTGATTAGTTGTTTTTACAGATGTCTTTTTAAATATGTTATTCTTTCTATTTATACTATATATTATATTATATTATATTTATTATAATTTTATTATATTATATTATATTATATTTTTTTAATTTTATTATATTTATTTTAATTTTATTATATTTATTTTATTATATTATATTTATTTTTTATATTATATTATTTTTTTATATTTTTATAAATATTAAAAGTTTTTTCCCATTTTTTTATGCCTGCTTTTCAAAATTGAAGTATAAATTTTAAAAAAAAAAACGATAAAAAAAAACCATTTTGTTTTTTAAGGAAAAGAACTGTTCACTAAAAAAAAAAGTTTTCCCAACCCTCTCCCAAATTTCTTATTAATCGCAATTTTTTTTCCTCGTGGCTTCGCCCCGGGGGGGTTTGGGCCCTTTTCAAGAGTCTTTTCCACCCCGCCTTCTTCCTGCAATGTTCTCCCAAATTTTTGTTCCCAAAAATAGGAGTCTTTTTCTAGGCCATCAATCCCCAAGATTTGGCCTGCCTTTTCTCCTTTTCCCAATTTGGTTTGGATTGAAGACTTTTTTGTTGCGGTCTTCGTCCCTTCGACAACTGGCCTGCCCCTTTAATTCGTTTAATTTTATAAGTTGTTCAGATTCTTTTATAATGTAGACTCGAAATTTTATTTCTTCGCCATTCCATTTTCTAAAATTTCCCCCAAAATAAATCTTAAAATTTTTTTCGTAGATACTTATCATGTTCTCATCTGTTCGAGACATTGGTCAAGTTTCACATGCATAAATTAATATTGATCTTAAAAGACTTTTATGCGATAGAACCACACTAAAAATCCCTAAGATGATGAAGAGATCCCTAAGATCCCTAAAAAAGATGTCCCGAGGACATCTTTCTCTAGGATAAGAGTCTTCTTAGTGCGATGGGTGTTCGAGCAATGATATCAATGTCATTAGCAAAAGCCAACAATTGTATTGATCTATTAAAAGATATTTCCTCTGGAATTGATATTGGAATCTCTTATCGCAACTTTTCCTAAGATAAATACAGTTAAAATAATTATTATATGAACTACAAATTCTTTATCGGTACTCATTATTTCGAATCCAGTACCTTATTATTCGCATTTACAACAAAAATTTTGATTTCGATTTCAAAATAAAAACTGATTCCTTAAGCTTAGAAGCTGATAAATACAGTTAGTTAAATATTTTCTAATTAAATTAAATCATAATTACGAAGCTCATTGTTTCTTTTTCTCCGCTTTTGTAATGTGTATTAGTGCTGTTTAATGAAAGATTACGATACGTGTGAGTGAGAGATTGCTTTAATCAATTATCTGGCTCACAACCACCAATTATTAGCAGTTATTCTTTTATTGTGTAGACTGTATGAAAAAAACAGCTACAAATTTGTAAAAAAATCTGCGAGAGGCTCACAGAAAAGCAAACCACTGACTTTCTCAAGTTTAGATGAAATCCGAAATATATTTAAGAAAGAGAATTATAAGGTGAGGAAGGAGAGATATTATAAAAAGTCATTTCTCTTATACATTTATAAAAAAAAATAATGCATATTACTTGCAACGGAGTAGACCCTGGTACATATGGTCCATGGCCACACGTTTGCTCATGACATTTACACTTGCAGCACGTTTGGTGATGCCCACAAAACTAAATTAGAAAAAAAAAGAATAAATTCATTGTGCTTATTTTTTTAAAAACGTATTTCAGTTTGATTGTAAAATAAATTATAATCTCTTTTATACCTAGGTGTGGGTGTGTTAAGTATTTACATCAAAATGCTTTTTCTGTACAGAGTCTGTCCCAAAAGCTCCCGGAATGATCTTTTGCATTTGGCAAAGCTGGCTGGAGGGCCGGAGCTTCAAGAGGAGAAGTTGCTGGAGGATCTAAGCTTCGAAACGAGACCGGTGTCCGTCTTCTTAGGGCAGTTATTGTGGTAGGCTCACGCACCACGCAGTGGTATCTATTGTATCCTCGTCGAGGAAAAATGGTTCTGTTTTTGGAGCAGCGTTATGTTATCAAGTATTTTGTGTGAAACTAGGTAGAAACGGGGCTGAGACACTTGAAATGCTTTTAAAAGCCAACGGTGACAGGGGCGATGAAACAGAACCAAACTTCCATGTGGCGCAAGAAATTCCGAGAAGGTCGTGTGTCTGTCAACGACGACGAACGCTCGGGACACACATCGACATCATAAGCGTACGACTCGTTGCAAAAAGTGTGTCAAGTTTTCGACAAGAGCGGATGATTAAGGGTTCATGTTATTGCAGAGGAGTGTGGAATACCCCAAAGGTATCTTTTCTGTAACATAACCTCTGGGTTCTTTGACGGACGATTAATGGCAAATCTTTTCAACCCAACCAATGAATGCAAGTTAGGATGCAAATAAGATAGCCTTTAAAAACAAGTTTTGTAACGGGATGGAAATTTAGAAAGTTCTGTTTGGAAAAGATAGAAAGTAATTTGACGGCACCAAGGGAAACACGGTTCCTAACTTACTACAAGGTGCACGCGCGCCGATCTCTCTCTGAAGTGATTGAACCGTTGCGTGGAATTCAAGGTAGGACGATATTTGATTATCCGAGTTTTAATATTATTAGAATTGAAGGCGGATAATATAATTAGAAAGATGACCAATTGCGCGATCCGATTTAGTTACGGTTCGTGTTTTGGTTTATTCTCACTTAATATAAGTTTGTTCAATATATTAGAAATTTTAAAGAAACTCTTAAAAAAAGTCATATTAAGAATTCTAAAATGTCGATTCATTTCGAGAACCCCACCTCCTAAATACGCTGAAACAAAGATATGGTCGACAAAGATCGACCATACCCCAAACAATCGTTTATCGCATTTTAACAGGGGGGGGGATCTTCAAATGAAAAAATCTGAGCTAAAATGGAGTGAAACCTTGTCAACCCTTCAAACCACGCTGCACAAATTCTTTCGGAGTTGATGGCAAAAATGAGTATGACAGCAATGCAACATTCACTGTGCAGCAACGATCTGGTACCAGCGCACTTCCTTTAACTTAAGAACCTTGAAAGGAACTCTGCACAGGATGCTGGAGGTGGTAAAAGAAGCTTTAACGATCTCACTGAAGGAGATTCTAGTTGACGACTTCCAGGGCACCTTAAATGATTGAATGAAGCGTTCGGAACGTGTATTGAATCAGTGGGAGAATACTTTTAAATGTTCTGAAAAGAGTTTTTAAACTGATATTGAATAAACGATTTTTTAAAAAATCATTTCGGGAACTTTTTGGACAGACCCTGTATACACAAAATATTATACATTATATTATACATTAAAAATTACAAAATACAAAATATAAACATACAAAATATTATACATTATTATATTATATGTATACACACAATATACACAAAGTCTATTACTAAAAAAAAACTTGATTGATTACTTTTGTTTTTGTTATCAAAAGATTTTAGGATGTATTCTAACTTACATTATATATTCTTTTTAAAATTTTCATTCATTTTTTTTCAAATTCATTTTGAGAAAAACATGAACATGTTATGGTTCTTAAATCTTGAAAACTTTACACTCCTCTTGGATATTGTATGGGTAAAGGTGTTTTATTTTTTATATTTGGTTCCTCCTTTCTACTGTGTAAGAAATAAGGCCACCCATGTAAGTATAGAGGAAAATCAGCCGGATTTATCATCACTCTAAAAAGAAAATGATTTTAAAATACTTGGTTTTGTTACATTAAATCGAATATTACTTTTTTTCAGAATATTAATTTAAGTATA
Source organism: Trichonephila inaurata madagascariensis (assembly GCA_019973955.1). Lineage (NCBI taxonomy): Eukaryota > Metazoa > Arthropoda > Arachnida > Araneae > Nephilidae > Trichonephila > Trichonephila inaurata. The sequence goes on from BMAV01001545.1 coordinate 21,709, forward strand.
CCTCCTGGGCAGTGAGAACAGTAGTGAACTGGACTTTCAAAGTGTTTTATTTATTTCGTTTTATCAGTTGGTATAATAAGGCTTTAACGATCCTAGGTGAAGTTTGTACGTAATGAAATTTTTCTATATTTCTGAGAAAGGAAAATAATGTAAAAATGTGATTTTCAATTCCAGCTATTAGTTCACTCTCTCATATATATATATATATATATATATACTATATATATATATATATATATATATATATATATATATATATATATATATATATGACATGATTTTAGAGTCCAGAAACAGACTTAGTTTTAATATATAAAAGGTCTTTATTTGATCAAGTTGAGCATATCTGAGAGCAAAAGGCAGAGAGAGAAAAGAACGTCACTGAATAATCTTAAGTGGGTTAAACACTTAGACACCGATCCTGGCGTCCATATGAGTGCTCTTGAAAGTTAATGCTGACATATAGGGTTATTAAATATAACGATATGGAGTGGGTATGTTTATTGGCTAGGCCATATGTTCGGAAGAAATAAATGGGTCATTAGTTTGATACTTGAGAAGGGTGAGGAGGTAAATATAAAAGTGAGATTACTAGATGGGAATTTAATTTTTTAACCCAATCTAATTTAATTATCCTTACATATATATATATATATCTTGTTCAAATTTTCAATTGTTAATGAAATGCTTTCCAATCATCCATTCAAGTTCAAATGCATTTTTTTAAACTTGTAGCGGATGACATTTGATATTAATACCTTTTTTAAATATTAATTCATTAATTAAATTAAAAAGGGAATAATAGCCCAACAGCATATATAGAAAGGAAAATCGTTCGTTGTGTCCCTGTAGCGCAATGAATAGTGCTTTGGACTTCTAATCCAAAATCGTGGGTTCGAACCTAATTTCTGAATATATGAAAAAAGAAATACTTTATTAATTACAGTAAGACCTCCATTTTAAGAACCTTTGTTTTGTGAATTGCTCTATTTAGCGAACTTGTTCTTGGAACCAAGAACCTGGTACATTGAAAGATGAATCTTGAACGAACTTTTTTTTTCAGGATTTAGCAACTTCGTTAAATAGAGGTCCGACTATATATAATTTTATATAAAAAATTTTCTTAATTTTATTTTACACGAATTTATTCATCGAAGAACAGATTTTTTTTTTAATTACAGTGGCTGCAAAAAATTCTGAACACACTCTTTTTTTTTTTTTTTTGCCTAATTTTTGGGTTAGACTTAATTTTTCGTTACGAAATTTTTGTACAAAAATACATTATAACCAATAGTAATAGTTAAAAACAACTATTGCTATTGATTTTAATGCATTTTTGTAATTATTTTAATTTTTTCATAAATTATGTAATTATTCATCGTTTTTTCGATAGTATCACCGATAGTTTCGTAGATATTTTAGAAATCTTAAGATAAGACAAGCATAATGTCTACAATATAATGCAATACATCCACTGCAATATAATGAAGGATTGTTTTTTCAACCGGTGAAATGCTCCGTTATTCAAGCTATTTAGAGAGCAGTAGTGGTGAATAGTTGAAAACAGAATATTCAGCATCAGCATGTTTTAATGTATTGAAAGCAGTTTTGTGTAGTAATTTTTGAACCCATTGCAATGAGTAAATTTTTCATTACTTGCCTAAAAGCAATAGGGTATAGAATAATACTTTTGAAGGAAGAAGGTTATTCTTCGAGTCCAATTGCTGCTGAAGTACCATGTAGTATAAAGTGCCGATTTAAAACCATTTTTGGAAACAGGCGCAGAAGATTTATGAACTCGCTTTGGCACTGGAGGGATCCGAAATTTATAACCAGAAAAATCTGGTTAAGGAACCAAAGCTTGTCAGGAATTTTGGGTCATGATACCCCAAATCTTGAAATGGATAAACTGGAACTGATGTAGTGCATGTAGTCAACGTTCCTACTGTGATGAAAACGTTGAAAGGATACTCTGAAACAAGTTCTTTTGCGAATAGAAAGTGATCTGGACGACTCAGGTAGACAACTATCAGTGAAGGAAAAAAAAAATGCCCAGGATTTCACTTTTAAGCAGAAAGCTCAATTCATCACAAATTTTGAAACAATGGACTCTGACAATGAATGTGGATGTGTGCCCACGAACCGTGAAAGAAAAACTGCTAGAAATTGGATTGCGAAGTTTCAAAACTCCTTGAAAACCATTATGGAACTATTTTTTTAAAAAAAGGCGATTGGTATGTGCAGGGCCGTTTTCAATCTTCCCGGCTCCCTAAGCGCATCAAATTGTTACACCCTCCACACTATTTCCAGAGCTCCAAGTTTGGTTCAAGGTGGTTCTTACTCTTTCCCCCTTCTTTGTATTTGTTCTTTGGAGAGTCTCCATTATCCACCCCCTATGAACCCGCCGTATCACAGACAGGCTACCGTCAGCCGTAAGGGAAGGTTAGGGGCATGGTTTGGCCATTCTTGTTCATTTCTTATCTTACAACATCTCGACCCTCACCCTTTAGTAAATTAGCACAGTAAGTTAATGAAATCGTTTTCAATTACAATATAGAGCAGGGGTGGGCAGACTTTTCCAAGGTACGGTCTACTTCTAATTTTTTCATGGTGTTGCGGACCACAGAATGGCGCAGGTGTAGTGAGCTAAGGTAAAGATCTACATTTAATATACCTTAATAAAAAATACGGAATATGTGTACATAACTACAGTAAAATACACTTTTAAGACAGCGTTTAAAGCAAAGCGCAAGTTACAAACATAATAATAATAGCCACAAATATAATATCAAATGATGCTATTGCTACGAAACAATTCAAAATACATTTAAAAAAAACACATGTTCATCTAAAGTTAGTGCTCCTAGTGGCTTAACGGAGAATATTAGAGCCCCCTGCAAAGTCAGGATTCGGCTCCACCGGATCTTACAAAGGATTGCAAAACCATGACGTAACAGGCTTTGGGCCCCCCACGATGTGGAAGTAGCGGGGGTGTACGTTACGTCACTGCTCCTAGTTATAATCAGTAGAATACTTAGATACTGTCAGCCAATCTTGAATGTTTCGGTATACATTTACTAACTGCTAATTCTCAGGCGGTCACCCCAAAATGTCTTGAGAGTCCATCGGTCGACCGCGATCGACTTAATGCCCATCCCGGATATAGAGTATGCATTATGTATGAACTGTTTTGAAATTGTTAATGTTCATCTTTTTCATCGCTTGTTGCTTTACTATCTTCGTATAGTCATGGTACGTTCACTATAATTTAATTTTTTTTTCTCTTTTTTTGCCCTACAATTTATAGCATTCCCAATCTTTTGCGCCCCAGGCGCGTGCCTAAGCTTAAAAGCGGCCCTATATGTGTGGTCATTTATTACAGACTATTAAAAAACTGAGGAATGGTAATATTTAGTGATGAAAATAAGTTTCATATTCCTAGTCACCAAAGAAGTACCTGCGAAATACGGCCCACTGAAGAGGTGTGTCAGTGTCTGAAGTTCCCAGTAAAGCATCTGACAAATGTGAGAATATAAGGCTGCACATCTTTTCGGGGCGTTTGAAGACTTCACATAGTAAGAGCAGTGACAGCTATTGAAGTACTACAAAACTAATTGCTACCAGAGACGGATTTAGGTTCGATGGCACCCTAGACCCAAGTTAATTTGACACGTCCTTTAATGGATTCGAATTAAATTTAGGTATTGAATTTAGGCATGAGTTACGCCTCATATTACGTAAAACTATAAAAATTTTAGGCGAGATTAAAAAAATAATAAAGTTTTTGAGTAACTGGACAAAGGTATAGTTAAATATTGTGAATTAATATTTTGTGTTATAATATAATGAGCAAACAAACGCTACATTTAGATTTTTTTAAGAAAAATTTATGAAAAATCTAACGTCAATAGATAAATGCGATACTTGACGAACATTTTCTTAGTACCTATTTGTTAGATATATTTTAAATTTTACTACTTACACGATTAATTATTTAAAAAAATAAGTCTACCCTTTTAATATTGACATCTTGAGGTTGTCAAAGCATGAAAAGAAGCATTACAATTTGGTATTAAAGTTGATACAAAACAAAACTGATTTCGAATTTTTGCCGCCTCAAAAATTTTGGACCCCCAAAAATTTGCCATCCTAGGCCCGGGCTTCGCTAGACTAAGCCTAAATCCGTCACTGATTGCGACCGACAATAGGATATCTTTTCGGGGATAAGTCACGAATATTTTAGAACACTAATGCCGCTTGTCACCATGCACCCTGTGACGAAGCCGGTCTCTTCCCTCTATTTGCTAACAGACCCCTTGCCGACAGACGTTGCGAAAATTCCAGACATTTCCCTAATTGCTGGGAAAGAATTTCGTAACTGGGTGGTCAAAGTTTCAAACCCTTTTTCCCAGGCTGAATGGACTGTCAAAAAGAGATGCCATAACATTGTGTTTTCGTTTTCCCGCGATTCGGTGACGACGGAGCGTCTGAAAACTTACAATGTGCACCCAGCCATCGGCGCCCATTGGGCAAGAGATCAGATGGGCTTCCGACAGGGGCCACAGGAGAACAAGAGATCAAGGAAGCCGAGACCGACTGATGCGGCACAAGGACAAGAGATCAAGGGAGCCGAGACCGACAGGGTGGCAAAAGAACAAGAGATCATAGAAGGATGATTAGGAGAGATAGATAGGATATAAGGAGAGCGAGAAAGCCCGGAAGGAGACTGGGTTTTGAAGGAGGCCAGTGAGGTCCCTTGAGCGAGGAGAGAAAGCGATAGCGAGCCCGCGAAGTACGGCGGTCTCCGAACTGGGAAGATCCGGGAACAGTTTGAGTCCCTATCAACGAAAGAAAGTGAAAGATCCGCGAAGTAAGGCGGATTTTGGAACGGTAGAGAGTGTGAAAGAGCACGGCGGATTTGGAGCCAGCGAACTCACTCAGACTCGGTGTGGAATTACCGAGAGTGAACCCTTTTTACTTATCCTTTGTATAGGACTTTTCTCTAGCGGCCGAATTTACGCCATCATTTTATGCGAGAGAGATGAGACATTGCAGTGAAAAGAGAATCGAAATCTGTGGACACCTTTTGCTATTGAATTGTGAAAGAATATTCTAATTTTATTTTTTTGATGATTTTCTTACTGAAATAAATAGTTTATCCCCCAGAGCTGTGCGAAATCATTACAACCCATCGGTTGTCCAGAAATAGTTGGAAGACAATTCTGTGAATAGGGTGAACTGTCCGGAGCAGTCTCTGGATTTCAGCTCGATAGAAAAATATTTAAGCAAATGTGAGTTAATTGAAGCTTTAATGCTTTCCTTCAACTGTGTCGTCACGAAAGAACTTCTTGTGAAATTAGATCATCCCATGCTTAAAAGATGTAGAGCCGTAATTAAATCAAGTGGCTGACTCGGAAAATATTGATGTTCAAACATGTAACAACCATACAATCTTCAAAATTTAAATTAAATGTATTTTATTGATAAATTTTTGTGTTATTCTATCATGTGTATCGTGTTATTCTACATAGCATTATTCAGTAAATACTCTATACTTTCTTGTGTTCAGGAAGCTGTACTAAAAGAAAAACAAGTAACAAATTTGAAATTAACGTGAAAAAATACATTAAAATCAATACCAACAGTTAATATAGTATTATAATTTCACAACGAAAAATTGTCAAATACAAAAATTAGGCAAAAAAGCGTGTGTACAGTACTTTTTTTCTACCTCTACAGGTAACAACTGCTGCATTGTTGCATTTAAGGTATCCGACTACGTTCGGAACCGTGATCTTAGAAAAGCGCATAAATGGATAATTTTCATGATATTTAGTGTCACTTAGATTAGAATACATATATACAATTGTTTTAAGGACATTTTGACAAAAAAAATTATTTAAATACAATATTTTGGCAAAAAAACTAACTTAGAATAGTTTTTTTCAAAATGTTCTCCTTTTGAGAAAAATGCTTTTAATATAATAATATTTTGCCTATATATAGCTAAGACCTCTTTACAGAGGCTCAACTATGATTTTTGAAAAATTAACATTATTTTCAGAGTTACAACATATTGAAATAATTATCGGCGTTTTTTTCTTAAAATTGCTCCCCTCCGATGTCGTAAAACATGGACAAACCTACTTCTAAGTTATATATTTCAAAAATTCTAGTTGAGCCTCTGTAGAGGTCTGAATATAGATGAGCAAAATATTATTTATAATGGAAAATTTTTCTCAAGGAGAACGTTTTGATAATTATTAGGGCCCAAATTTTCGCAAAATATTGTACCATTTAAATTGTTTTGTCAAATGTCCTTAAAACTGAGCACATATTCTGTCACAGAGTGACTAAATATCATGAAAATACCGTTATACTTTCACAGGTTGAAACACGTAGTCGAAATACATAAACTCTTACTCAATTGAATGTCAAGATTAACACTAATATTATACGTTAAAATTTTCTTTTCTCCAAGTGAATTTTATTACACTTAGAAATGGTACTAAATTGAATATCTCACTTTTTCTTTGGAAATATGTCATTTTTTAAGTTTATTACACAACGCGCTATCTAGCATTGTTCGAATAAAAAAAAGCATAAATTCAATACTATTTCAGTCAAAAATGAACTAACATAGAAGATCGAGATGTTGAGTATTTTCTACAGGTTCAAAATTCAGTGACTGTTAAAATCGAATAGCGTTAGTCTTTGCCCAAAAACTCGATAGTTCAATTTAAAAGATGTTTATCACCTGTGTACACTCATGGACAAAAAAATTAGGACAACAAGAAGGAGTCGTCAAAATGAAACGAAATTTTATATACGTAATGACTACTTTAATATAAGTAAATGATTAGAAAATCAAAGAAAAAGGATCATTTATTTCAGAGAAAAAAGCAAAACAACGTAGGATTTAATACCCTGTTTAGCCCCCTCTAGCGTGAATGCACGATGCGATACAATTAAGCATTGAGGCATACTAGTTCTGTATGATGCCTTGAGACTTTTCGTTCCATATTTGCTGTAACCTTGCCTCTAGTTCGTTAAAACTCGTGGGATGCCCAACTCGCCGTCCCAAATGATCCCAAATATTCTCAATTGGAAAGAAATCTGGGGATTGGGCATGCCAAGGAAGTTTAGTAACAGTGCGGAGACAGCTTTGTGATACCCTTGCCATGTGAGGCCGAGCATTGTCTTATTGAAAAATGGCTCCTGGGAGCCGTTGAATGAGTGGCAACACATGTAGTTGCAGGATGTCATGAACATAAAGCTGGGCTGTCATTGAGCCACGGATCAATACTAGGGGTGGCCATGTAGTGCAGGCAATGGCCCCCCATACCATCACACCAGCTGTGGGAGCGATTGTGTCGCTGTAAAAAGCAAGGTAGCATTGAGGAGTTCACCACGGGGTCCTTACTTTTTTTAGAACACGATTGTCATGTTGGCACAGGGAATTAGGAAACTAGATTCGTGCTAAGGCAATACTAAGTTCCATTCCATTGCGGTCTAATAGTTTTATAGTGCAGCACCGCACGCACTCCAAACGGAGGAGGCGGTGATGGGTGGACGTCAAGGCAGCGTAATAGAGCGTCGCGATCTCAAATGTCAGCTTCAGCCAGGCACCTTCGTGGCGGTTCAGTTAAAAGGGGCCCCTAGTGAACTTGCTACCTATGCCTGGATGGCGGCCGATACAAACAGTTGGCTGGCCATGCGTGCATTTCTTACGATGTGGTGGTCTTCTCGACAGGCTAGTCTGTCGAGGGTTCCTAAGGAACTTCGAATCTTTCGTGACGGCTCACGGTCGACTGGTTCCAACACCTTTTCACAACAAAATCCGAGCGGCCTAATTGACGAGATACTCGCCTAGCTGACCACCCAGCTTCCATCATGCCGATGATTCTCCCCCTCTCAAATTGCGATAGCTGCTCTTCGTAAACGGCGTAATCTCATGTCTACCTCAGCTCTTACTTGTAAGCGATTCAGCACACTCAAACAAGCTTTGGTTACATGTTTTATACAGCACAGAGAACGACGTTAAACGCCCTCTACCGGCTATACGTAATCCGCAATCACGCTGCATTTCCCTGGTATTATTTTCTCATACGACATGTACAGCCTTCATACGAAGTTTCGTTACGATCCCGCAATTATTTCTTGGCGTGCTAATTTTTTTTTTTTTTTTTGTCTATGTTGAACGAAATAAAATATTCGGTACTTACGCGCGTCTTATACCTTCTATTATTTTCACCAGACAAAAAACATCGCCAAATGCTGTCATCGAAGACATGGACAAGCTTAGTACGTCTGTACATAATTTGGAAGAATTTTCAACTATTAGCGGAATATCGAGTTATTTAGCCACATCTTTTAACGTGACGAATTGATCATCGATATAATATGTAAGTACCAAATGTTCCAAATTTTATAAATCCATATTGTTAAAAGATGAAAAATCTAAGATAAAAAAATAATGAATTTTTGGTTACATATTAGTTTAATAAAAACTTTGGATAATTTTTTAAGTTAGAATAGAATTGCATCACTTTTAAAGTTAAAACTTATTATCAGTTAAACTTATACTGATCACACACACATACACACAAATAACGTTATAGGATGGCATTATTGGCAAAATATCGCATCATTTGGCAACATTTTTCATGTTAGACAAAAGTGGCCGACTGGATTTTTACACACATGTCTAATTTTGTTTACCTCTTGATGTTCAGTTTTTGGAATTCCTGGTATATAAGCTAAGGGTCTGATGACATCTCTCTGACATTTGTAGCAGCATTCATGATTTCTGAAATGAAAATTACATAACTGAAAGTGTTTATCATAAAAGGCTTGATTTTATTTTAAATAAAAACATTACAGAAATGAATTGAAAATCACTGAGATTTTTTTTGTAAATCAGGGAAACTACACTGTAGTGCCGCTGAATTAAAGATAACGAGTTAGGCCTCCTCAGAACTTGGTAATTGCTGCCACACGACGAGGCATAGATTCAACAATTTTCTGGAAACGTTCCACTGGAATGACTTGCCAAATATTGATTAAAGCTGTCCATAATTCAGTAAGGTTCGTTGGTGCTTTTTGGGAATTTTGTTAAAAAAGGCGGTTTAATTTTTGGGGGCAAAAAGAAAAATAAAGGGGAAAGCTCATCAACCCAGTAACCCTGGGATTTTTGGAGGTCGTTGTCTTGCTGGCAAAACTCCCTTACCATGCGGATAACAGAACAGCCAAAGGGGGTGGAGATGATCCCCAGCAACTCTGCGAAAAATTTCGGGGGAGGGTAACCCAAAAAGATAAACGTGCCAAAAAAAAACACCCCAGCCCATGATTCCCGCCCTTGTTAGTTCTAACCTGGCATGCGGATTCGGGCTTCTCCGGTGGCAATTCTCAGCCCCCTCGGCGTTAAGTAGTCGGAATCGAGACTCATCACTACATGCTACTCGTTTCCAGTCCTCTACACTCCAGTATCTGTGCTCTCTTGCCCAAGCAAGACGTGCAGCCCGATGGCGAGAATTGAACAATGATACTCTCGTAAGTCGACGGCTCCCGAAACCTATACGATGAAACGAGCGTTGCATGGTCCATTTACTGAGTGTACGACTGGCACTTTCATTCAACTGGGTGGTATTCGAGCTAATGTTTGGCTTCGCTGGCTACGTACAATACGCCTGAACCGTCTTTTACCACACACTGTCGGCTAATTGTCCTTTGCAGTTTGCCAGATCACTAGTTTTTTCCCCACCATCCATGTATTCTTGGTATATTCTTGATACTGTTGACTTTTAAAATCTTAGCTGTCTGACGATTTCGGAAATTAAATGGCCCATGCATCGTGCACCTACGATTTGTCCGTAATTGAAAGCATCTAAATCAGGCAGTTTACCCATACTGGCAATTCAACAACTAATGAGGACAACCACAGTACGCGTTATATATGCAATTACCACAGCGCCTCACTTCCCCATAAATGATGCGCAGCGCTACACAGTTTGCATAGTCCTTGCTATCCCGAATTCAGTCTCCCTTCAGTGTATATATCACCATTTTTTAATTAGGTATATTGGAGCTCATAAAAATTTGGTTGAAGGTTCTAATTTATTTAAAAAATATACTCTATTTTTTTTTGTTTGATCGTAACATATTTGAAATTAATCCTAAATTTTCCTATTGTCTAAATATTTTGAAGTCGTATTTGAAATACCCACTTTTTTCATCGATTTAGAGCATTTTTTTTAAATAAATAAAGTTAAAAAGAGATTTAAAAGCTTTTTTTATGGACAGTTCAATTAATTTTAAAGAGTGTCTTCACAGAACCTCAAAATATTTTAATAAAAAGTCTTTGAAAAAGAGCATTACATATCTCTACATCAATGCCGAATGGGCTTTTTTTTCTGACTAATAGTATTTTAATTAAAATAAACTACAGCTGTTTAAAAAATATTTTCAGCATCATATCGTGTTCTAAGAAATAAAGAATACTTGAAAAAAATTATAGGTTAAAAAAAACTAAAAAACACGCTTTTGTGGTTAATTGAACTAAAAAGTAAAAAAAATAATTCTTAACAAAATAATAAAATGATGAACAAAAAAATTAATGTATTTGGGGTAAATGCGTGGGGTGCTCTATATCAATTGTTATAATTTCTCTCAAGTTCTAATCCGAAATGCTGAGTTAGTGTAAAAATGTAGTACAAAGTACACACTCCACGCTTTTACCCCAATAACATTAATTTTCTCGTTAATCATTTTATTGTTATATTAAAAATAATTTTTTTTTTCTTTTGTTGTTCCTAAAACGTGTTTAAATTTTTAAACTATAATTTATTTTTCATTTTTTAGTTCGAGTTTAGTAGTTAGAGCATAAAGGATTATTTTTCACATGCACGAGTCTTTTTTTTATTTCCACTTTCAGAAAAAACTAAACAATTGTTTATATTTTGGTAAGAAATTGCTGACACACGTTTTCCCTTTTAGGGTTGTAATTCAATCTTTTAGTCGCTAAATCTTGAAATGGGGTCTGAAATTAGAGTAGCCAAATCTGGAAATGGTACAGTGAATTAGTCGCTAAATCTGGAAATCGTTATTTCCTAATGATCCTGATCAGGACAAGGGAACAAAATTACGAAATTATTGCATTGTCATCGGTCCTTGACAAGTGTGCAAAATTTCGAATTTATCTAACTTTTTCAAGTGGTTAAAAATCGAGTTCAAGGATTCCGTTACATACAAGTGAAGCTTAAAAAAAAAGCGTGTTAATTAATCATTTTATTACCTTTTTGATGCGAGTGGTAATATTAAAAAACTGATAACTGATTTTTTTTTTCGACACGCTATTTCAACTGTAAATATTTTATTGTAAAAAACAAATACATTTTCATGGAAGATTTGATTTGTACAACGACATTACAAACGACCTAATCGTTCGGTGAGTCAGCATAGATTTTGATCATCTGATGGCTTTTCCTAGACTTTGGGCCCAAATGTGGCTTGTCAAATAATTCATGATTGTTTCATCGTTATTTCCTTTTACGATTATTCTACCTAACAGAGTATCTAAGTACTTTGGCATTGATTTCCAGTTGAATAACCTCAGACAAAAATCGAGACAGATAAATGTCAACTGCATTATATTTAGATTCCGATATTAATAGAGATGATTCAGGAAAGAGAGAGAATGCCTATACCCTAGAAACTTTCATTTGACTTAGTTTTATTAGCTTTTTTAAGATCTCCGACTATGTGGACACTTTGGAAAAAGCGTATAAAGGAATAATTGCTTTTGATATTTAGTGTCACTCAAATTAGAATATACAATCGGACCTCAATATAACGAAGTCGCTAAATCCCGGGGAAAAGTTCAGTATTTGGAAAATTTGTTATATAAAGAGATATTTTATTATATACAGAGTATATTTCTTTACATATAGAGTATATTTTAACATACTTTATAAACCACATAAAACAAATTTTAAACTCATAAACACTATATATTTAAAAAAAAAAAGTAACTATTCACACACCTTTCTTTAAATTAATATATGTTTATTTTATATATATTATCCATCAAAAAAGAAAGAAAGAAAAACTACAAGGAAAACAAGAAAAAAGAATGTCGAAGAATTCACTGTATTTTCAATATGAAGAAAATAATTTTATGCTAAAATTAATAGATCTTGAGGACATTTTATAGTTTAAAGCATTCAAGTAATATTAAACATACATTATTTTATAATTAGAACACGGGACAACTCCATTGAGGGTGAAAGAGGATATCGAAGATGTTTCTAGTGAACTGGACAATGGGGGTTAAGGGTTGCACTCCTTGGAAGAAACGTCCAGAACTCTTTGGCTCTCGGCGAGTTAGGATTTAATAAAACCAGTTCAAGATTTAGGACCACCATTATATGTGTTAAAGAGAGAAAAACTTGAAATTTTTTCACAAATACTTTAAAAAAGGGAGAGCAAAAATTGGATCACAAAAGAAAAAGTTCGTTATATAGAAAATGCACTTCACTAAAGAGAGGTTATTTTACGAAGAAAATCATGAAATGTTCAAGGTTCCAGGAAAAAGTTCGCTATATAGATAAATTCGCAATATAGAGTTTCGACTGTATATATAAAATTGTCTCAAGAATATTATTATAATAAACAAGTAATATAAAAAAAAATTAAGTCAATTCCTACTTAGGTCAACAAAGAAAATTTTTTATTTTAATTACTTTTTTCAATTCCTACTTTAGCTCAATCTCTATATATTTATATATATATTTATCTTGTTCAAATTTTCAATCGTCAATAAAATACTTTCTATTCATCCAATCAAGTTCAAATAAATGTTTTTAAACTTGTAGTGGATGACACTTCATGTTAATATGTTTTTTTCAAATGTTAATTAATTAATTAAATTTAATTTAATTAATTACTAGTTTTAGACGCCAACTTAGATTCGTCTCCATTGTTGTAACAATGTAATTGTTAAAATAATGACAAAAGTTGGCGTTGAAAACCGATTTTTCAGCCAAACCGGGTGTGTATTGTTACAACAATGCAGACAAATTCTTGCTCTTTTTTCAATTCCTCTTCTCTCTACTGCTAGTTCACTCTCTCCCTATATATATATACTAGCTGTACCCTGCCACGCGTTGCTGTGGCTCAGTCTTATTAAACAGAAAGCACATGTTTTCAGTATGTTGAAACATTTGCATTGCAGGTATGATCTTTTATAAAAAAAAATGTACAAATATATATACGCAAAACTTTCCTTAACTGTTATCATTTATAATTTGTTAACCAAATGCTTGAAGTTATTACGGCTTATTTTTGTCCTTATGTTATGAACCTAAATTTATTTATCTCAAGTTTGAAGATAAATTTTAAATGGCTCTACTCTGGATTCCTTGAGGGCAATGGGTTGGTTTTACAATACTTATGGATATTTCTATTAAATCATAGGTGTGTTCCCAAATGCACATTTATCCAAACAATGTCACTTGGAAACATGAATTGTATTTCCTGATGTTATATAGGAAATGTTTTGATTCCGCAGTATATCTAGCAAGCAAAATTTTTAATGGCTCTGTGGTTCTCCGAGTTGAGGCGGTTTAATTTTTTCAGTGATACAAAAATTTCTTTATTTCTCCTTTAGAATTCAGAGCATTGCAATAAGATACACTTCCATCATTGTGTAGATAAGAACAAGCTGCCTGAACCTAGAATCTTTCACTGGGTTGTACGAATGGAGATGTTATTGTGGGATTGCTCCCACAAAGTCATGTTTGAAGCAGATGTGCTGTTTCTGGTTAAACCGGATAATGTGCTCGCAAAGTGCATCCTAAGTCCGGCTGCATTTGCTCTGCTGCACCCTCAGCATGTGTTTCGTGCAATTCTTGTCTGTTTTTCTCGTTTGCTATATCCATTCTTTTCAGTTTGATGGCAATTAACACGTTGTAGTACTTATGTTTGAAAGTATGACAACCTAAGTTTGATTTCCGCAAGGTAATTTAGCAGTGAAGCCAATTGACTGCATTTAAAAAGAAAAAATTCAAACAAAGCATATAAGATTCCCTCTTAAAAACTTTAAAACTGCTTCTTAAAAAGAAAGAAATTAAAACAAATCATATAAAATTTCAAAACATTTAAAAAAAAAAAAAAAGAAAAATCTGGAACAAAAAGAAAAGGAAAAAATAAAAAATGCTAATGAAATATTTAACTTCAAACGTGCATCAATTGATACAGCTGAAATCCAACGCAATGAGAGGCTGAAGATATTTTCAATCGAATACGCCAGGAAAATTCATATATGAACATATGAAATGTTCTACACAAAATTCTCAGATTAAATAAGAAGTATATTGTAATGATTTCCCACAGCTCTTGGATAACTATTTATTTCAGAATGAAAATCATCAAAAAAATAAATAAATAAATAAATAAATAAAATGGTATATTCTTTACAATTCAATAGCAAAATTGGTCCGTAATGATTTCGAGTCTCTTTCGCACTCTTTCCCGTTCCCTGATCTTCCAATCTAGGAGACCGCTGTACTTCGTGGGCTGGTCCGTAATGACTTCAAGTCTCTTTCGCACTCTCTCCCGTTCCCTGATCTTCCAATCCAGGAGACCGCTGTACTTCGCGGGCTCGTTATCGCTTTTCCTATCGTTCAAGGGACGTCCAAACGGCTCCCTTCAAAATCCAGTCTCTCTCATCTCTTTGTCGGCCTCAAACCCTCTTGTTCTTCTGCCGCCTTCCGGTCTCGGCTTCCTTGATCTCTTACCCTTCTTCCACGCCAAATCGGTCTCGTTTCCTGTTCACTACTCTAAGAATTGCCGAGGCTGGGTGCGCCTTTGTACGTTCTCAGACGCGCCGTCGTCAACGAGTTGTGGGAAAATGAATACACAATGTTAAGTCGCCTCTTTTTGACAGTTCGGTCAGCTGGGAAAAAAGGTTCCGAAACTCGACCACTCAGTTATGAAATTCCTTCCCAGCAATTAGGGAAATGCCTGGAATTTCCGCACTGTCTGTCGGTAAGGGCAAGGGATCTGTTAGAAAATAGGGGAAAGAGATCGGCTTCGTCACAATATCATGCAATGGTTACTAGCCCATGTTGGAATTGCAGAAAACGAGACCGCTGATGCCTTAGCTAAAGAAGCAAAAAAAAAAAACCCATAAACTACCTTTTGCAGTCACTGTGAACGATCTAAATTCAGTGACAACGTCTAGACTCAAAGAAAAAACTGTAAGATTTAAAAACCAAATTTCTGAACTACCCATCACAAACTGAAATTTAGCGAACAGACTCAAGACAAGCCACCTGAGAAGGATGAAAATCCACAAAGATGAAACAAGAAATGTGGGAACTGCCCTGACACAGAACTGACCCCCGACCATCTGTTTTGCCATTCCAGCTATCTTGCAGCGAATTAGTGACTGTCATAAGGATGATCTGTATTCGGACAACTATCTGGACATTGCCGACGTAGTATATAGAATCTTCGGTCTTATATGAAAATAACTTTTCATTTCCATAAACAGGACAACCAACCAACATGCAGAAATTCTCATTATATGTTGTTGTTTCTTATGCAACCTGATCGACAGTAACATCAGATCAAGGTCCATGAAATTCATCATGGCGAAGGGTTAGATTTTTACATCTGTTGTTAGCCTTAGCTTTGAGCTCACTATGCAGTTGACAGTCCAATTTTGCTGGGTTCCTCCCCAGTTTTGAGGGAGATCACCCTGGAGCTGATCAGAAGCCTCCCACCTCTCTTCCCCTTCCACCAACCACACGAGAGGACTTGTGGATCGATGGCTATTTAAAGTACCCCCATGGCGTGAAGGCACATATACATTTACAAACATCCAAGCCTTCTCTGGGATTCGAACCCACACTCTACGGCAAAGCAGTGAGTGTCCCTAACCACTATACAGAATGGACGGCAATTACCATTATATAACACGAAGAATTGAGGAACTAATTTGATGCCGGGAAGTCACTAGTACTGGTACTTACGTATTAGCTCAATCTAGTGGCGACAAAAAAAAAAATGAAACGAAGCATATGATTGCCAATTCAGGGCATACGACACATGCGAAATTGGGTTTGCCAACTTGACGAATTATCTTGAACGTTGGCGGTTATTTCGATAATACGTAAGTACCCTAATTTTTTTAGGAGCATTTTGAAATCACGCCAAATAGATCTTAGGTGGCCAGTCGAACGTTATCGTATTGAAATGTTATCGTCCCATTTTGGCAAATTTTTACAATAATTTGGCAGAAAAATCCGTATCATACCGATATTAAAATAATTGATGAAAGAATTTACATGCATGTAAAAATATTTAAATACATTGAAACTAAATTTGAAAAATGTTTACAAATGAAAACTTACCCACAAATGCATGCTATATCAGCACAAGTATCCATTATTTTGTCCCAAGAATCATTAAATTATTGTTTTTATATAATGATTACTATTGTGGAGATTAAAAGAAAATATTACTGCAACAAATTTAAGTAATGAATAGCATTACTTGCATCTGTAACAAGAAACATTTTGAAATTGTTTGTCCCCTATTTTTTAGCATCATTATTTAAACAAAACACATCATTCTTATATTTTAAATTCATAAATATTTTCCTGAAATTTTTTATTGTTAGCCATTTTAATATTATGTGCCCAAAACAGTTAACGAACCAACACGATTTGGTTACTTTTAAAAAAAATAAATAATTAACATAACTGAAAATAAAATAATGAAAATAATTTATGTTTATATACTTCTATCGCTTTAAATATTTAGAATGTGTATGTAGAGCTAAAAATTCTATTATTTATATTTCTGCATTCAGGCTTGTCCATTTCTTAAAAACCCAAACTTCCACTTTACATTACTAATCGGCTTGGTAATGCTGAATTCCTATCAAGAGACGCGGACGACACTGCAGATAGCAATTTTTTTCTCTCTAAATTTCTATGCTAATATGAAAATGTCATATTTCATATTTAATTTTATTGAATTCAATATATCTCACTTTTTTACAAGGGCAATTTGTGGTAGTACTTTGTGTGAAAACAGACACATTTTCTCTCTCTCTCTCTCTCTCTCTCACACACACACGCACGCACACAGTAAATATGTGGCGTGTTCAAATAAAAGTGTGACGTCTTCGATTGGGGTGAACCCCACCCATTCATGCTAAGTTTTATGGCTTCGAACAGATGTTAGGTGACAAGTCCACGTGGCCATGGGGTCATTGTTTATTGTCTGACCCGGCAAACGTGACACCCGCTAAGTCAAAATGGTAAAAGAGGAACCATTCAATGGCAACCCTTATGAAAGAATCCATCCCCCTAGGCCGGTGTCGAGAAAGGGGAATGGGAACCCCAGGTGGGGGGATGGAAAGGGTTTTCAAAGTTAGAAAAATTATGGCGCCCTTGTTTCCTAAAGGACCAGGAATGAGAGTTTCCCGACAAATAGTACACGAAGGGCCCGGGGCCGGGGGGCAGACTTTTTGGGCCTGCCAAGAGAAAAACAGGGGTTTGGGGCCCGCCCCCGGGTTTGGGTTTTTTTAGAAGACGGGGGGAAAGCCCCGGATGGAAAACACTTGAGAGGAGCCCCGAAATAAGGAGACTTGGGGTGGAGGATAAAAAAAAAAGGATGAATGTGGTGGCGTTGAGAGAATTCGGGATTGAACTCCCCCGATAGGCTATCACGGCGATAATTTTTACTTTTTTTACTTCATATATAGAACCCTTGGCAAAAAAATATTTCTTTAATTTTTTAAAAGAGGTTTTGGGCAATTTTTCTTTTTTTGTTATCTACTCAGACGTTCAAAAGGGTTTCAAGCCTGTGAACAGTTTTCAAATTTTCGGAAATGGAATGTATGTAATTTTCGCACGATGCAAGAGAATTGTGAAATTCTTTGTAAGAACATGACATTATTTAAAAATGCTAGTTTGATAACGGTCCCAAAAAAATCACGATGATAAAGATTTTTTAAAACTGGAAGAGGTCCCATGGGATTTATCGCCGAATTTGCTGTGTACAATGACATGTGTGTGTCGAAGTCACGGTGACGAGGGGGGGAGAAAATTTTGAAGACTCAAAGGGGATTTTTTCCGGGGTTTAAAAGCCCAGGGACGGGGCTGATTAGGGACATTGACACTAAAACGGGGAAATCATCGTCGAAATACGTGACGCCGAAAAATAAATTCACGGTTTCACTGGTACTTTTCACAAGTCCTAATATTCTGAATTATCAAAAAAGTTTGTTGTAAAGGACTTGGGTTCGAAACCTCAAAACACCAAAGGGGATGAGTTTGGGGAAGATGAAATTTTTGGGTCACCATTTGATCGAAGGAAGTCCCGAATTGTTCCCGACTACCCTTTTCCCCCAAAAATTTTAAGCCGGTTGCCGGAAAGGCCCGGATGTTAAAAGTTTTTGACATTCGGGGCCCCTCTATAATTTGAGTTTAAGAATTTTTCCCCATCAATGCTAAACGGAAACAAACACTGAAAAACCCATAAGGCTATCAAAACAAACGTCCAGGTATGTTGTAGTCGGGCGTCATCATTCGGGAACACAATGCGGTTGCATGCCACCGGTGTGGGGGCACCAGCCCGAAAGTGAGAAGCCGGAAACCAGTAATCCAGATCGAATTTTTAAACATTACATTTTTGGACCGCTGAAGAAAAGCTGAACGGGTTAACGATTTCTCTCCTAAGATGACGTAAAAGCTGCAGTTCTGAAGTGGTTCCGCAATCAATTGACATTGTTCTTTCGACGGAATCAAATTCCTGGCAATGGGCGCCTGCAAAAAACCAAAAAACCCCTTTTTAAAAAACTTTGAATGCATTTCACTTATCAAATATTTTTTTTTTTGGATCGTCTCATTTCTTTTTCCCAAATTCATGGATACAATTCCCCAAAAACTTTTTTTGAAAATTTTGTCCCCCCAACCAAAAAAAAAAAAAAAGGGGACCAAGGGGAGTCGTTAAAAAGAAAAAATTTTACTTTTAAAAAACTTTGAAGAAAATTGAAAAAAAAGAAAAGGGGTTTTTTTTTAGAGAAAAAAAGGAAAGAACAGAGGATTTAATACCCGTTGAACCCCTTTTATATATATAGCGCGAATATACGAGCGATACTACTACATTAGGGTCAAGTTTTGTAAAGCTTGGGTTTTTTATTTTGTTTTAACCTTTCGTCAGTTCAGTGTTTCAAACTTCAAATACGGCGCCCCTTTTTAATCAATTTTATCACCCCCTTATACAAAAAAATACTGAAGCAATAATGTGACTTTTTACGCTAAAACAAAAAGCGATCTTTAATTATAAAACCATACAAATTAATAAATAAGTATTAAATTTTTTATTTTTACTTTTAAGCAAAAAAAAAAAAAGTAAAGGATAATTTTTTGTTTTTTTTTTTTTCCCCTTTTTAAAAATTGAACATATCCAAAATGGGGGGCTGCTTTGAAGACAAAAAAATAGATATCAGCTAAATATAAAAAAGAACTCAGAGAGTCAATTTCAATCATAAACATTTTTTTAAAAATTAGCTTGCAAAAAACCCCCTAATTTATATTAATTTTTAGTTATAAAATACTCTTTCAGCCCCACACACACACTGATAAATTTAAAAAAATACCGGTGAAGTGCCCGCTCTTTGCAGGTTCATTTATAAGCAAATAAAACATTATTGATATAATAGCTGAATTGTAAGGAGAGTAAGCCAAGTGCGCGACAATGTTTACAAAATGTAAAATGATTTTTTAAATGATTGCTCAAATTATAATTAGTTTTAAGTGAATTGTAATTTTAAGCCTCACGGAATTAGCATTTATAATTGACGTACAGTAATGAACAAAATACAAAATCCTATGAAGAATAATTGTATTATTTTAATATTAAAGCGAAAAGATTTTTACCTGGGAGAGGCGCAACTGATATTGGTCGATTATTGGTCACCCTGATCCTTATATAATTATTTTACGACACGATCAAATCGTGTTTCCCAGAATAATTAATTAGAGAAAGTAAACTTACTCACTTTCGGGACTTTTTTTTTCTTTTGGTAACAAATAAACAGTTTCCAGAATTAACTATTTCGTGATCTGGTGTCCGCGCGACCACCTCCGGTAAATAGTGTATTCATTATGTATGTTACTGCTAAAACGTTTTTCTTTTTTTATATGTTTGAGAATACTCATAAAAATAAGTCTTGGCCAAGTAATCCTTCAAAAGTGCTCCGTGGTTTTCCAAATATCAAAAAAACCTCTTTAGGGAAAAAAAAGCGCAACAGAGAGAAATAATTACTTACAACTTTCTTGAATGAGAAACAAACACAAGGAGGGTCAAATTTAACTGACCAATAACTTAGAAGGTCAAACAGATATCAGCAAAACAGATTACAGCTATAATGTGCAGATTTCAAAAATAATCAAAAGGGTATGAATTTTTATGCTCCTAATTTTTCTGATTCTGGTCGGGATTTGTTTTTCTCTGAAAGAGTAGTATGTAGATTTAAAAAAAAAACTTAATAAAAATCTCTATCATGGGGTTATAGCAAATCAAATAAAAGATTTTTATTTGGTTATAGGATCAAAGATAGCCAATTAGATATTGAAGAAGTTTTTATTTTTGAGAGAGAGAAAATGACTTAATATCGCCTAAAAATTTAAATATCAGAGTAAAAGTGCATTTTTATTATGTCTGAAAGTTTTTTGTTTTAATTCATTCCAGAGTAAATTATTTTTTAAATCTTTTATTTTCGATATGCTCGCCCCCCTTTTGTAAGTTATAGCCCCCCAGGAGGCGCGCCCACGTGAGAAACACTGCTCTAGTTGGTTCAAACTCGTGGGATGCCCAACTCGCTGTCCCAAATGATCCCAGATATGCTCGATTGGAGACAAATCGGGATCAGTGAAATCTTTCTTCGACTGATTTGCTTGACTAGTCACTTGTTAGTACAAGTTTGTGGGAGGAGTTAGAGGCTGCATTGAAAAGTGAACAGTAATACATTACACAGTGGACACACGTAGCTTTCAAATATGACAAGAATTTTGAAAATCTGGTGACAAATAAAAAAGTTACAGACACGGAACTGTTACAGTTCAATAAAGTCTCTCTAGATAATCCCAAGCAACTATTAGACAGGATCATATACAATATTATTAATTTCAAATGAGTAAGAGGTAGACATTTCATAAAGTAAGGTAATTGCTCAGACGGGTGTGCAAATTAATGTATGAATAAAAATTCTTCTGAAGAAGATAAAGCTTGTTCTCTAGCAAATTAACCAATTCTCAGTTAGAAGATGGCTATGTTGACAGAAACATAGCCTACGATTGAAATAAGAATTGTGATACGGTTTTTGCTTTTAAAAAAAAATTCTCCAGCTGAAATTAGTCAAAAACTGATAGAAGTGCACGGTACAAGTGTTATATCACAAAGACAGGTGTGGTGTTGGTGCACGGAGTTTGAAAAAGGCATAACAGATGTGCGAGATGAAGAAAAAGTGTTTTCAGTGGAGTTATTGGATCAGCCTCCTTACAGTCGCGACATTGCATAAAGTGATTTCGATATCTTTCGACACTTGGGTGGTCAGAATTTCAGAACTGATGCTGAGGTTCAGCAAACCGTCTGTATGTGGTTGCAAAACCCTGAAGCTAATTACTTCGATGCTGGTTTCGATGTTTTGTTGTACCGAGGAGACAAATGTGTCTATGAGTATGGTGACTATGTAGACAAGTAATATGTACCTGTGTCTTCCTACATTATATATATATATATATATTTCCTGAATAAACGCTTACTCTGAATATGCTTGTTACCTTACTTTTTGAAATCCCTACAATTTATAGTTTTTCCCACGATTTCTAGCTTAAATACTTCTGTTGACCCTATTTTTAATGCAATGAAATATATTTAATGTTAGTTCAAAAATTGAACTGACAAACTTGCATAGAAGTATTTTACAAACATAAAACATTTTACTCTATGGATTGATAATTAAAACTTCTGAATGGATTGACAAATGAAAATTATAAGCTATTGTGGACTTTGTCCTATTTCAAAGGATAATTCTGATGTTAATTATTTTTTTAATTATTGGAGTAATAAGTTAAGAGTTTTGATTTAGGTGTGTTTCCGACGTGTAGCAACATTTGCGATCTGTAATATGGCAACTATATTTTTCTCACTCAACGTTAAATTTTGGAAGGGTGTATTGTGATTCGATATTTGTCTCGGTTTAATTCATTGTGAAAATATTAAAAGTTTTTCCCGTCCTTCTTGGAAAAAATGGCCCATGAGGCGTCAGGAAAAATGACCAAAACTGAACAGGCATTAGTGTTGGATCCTCCGAGTGAACTCCATTTTAAAGGTTAATATTGATTTTTTTTTTCGGAAGCGTAGTGTAGGATCATAACTTAGTTGAGTATGTGTGGATGTCTCTATATTTAAAAAGACTTGTTTTAAAACAGAATAATTATTCAAACACTTAGTTCTTAATGTTTTTTAATCTATTTTAGAATTTTTTTTCAACTTTTTAAAAATATTGTTTGTTGCTGATGTGTTGAAATTAAAGCAAAAATATCTTAGTTCACTTCTACAGAAACCAACATCTATTTAAAGACTAAAATATCATTTGAAGTTTTAGATGCGTTAATTGATTTTTTGGCCTTGTGATTGTATTGTAAATAGTCTTGAAGATGTTATTTAATAACCAATATCTTTTTAAAAAGATTTGTATGAAATTTTCTGATGACATTTATTTTTACTTTTACTTCCAGAAAAATCAAAATCATCGTAAATGTCACCATTGATATGTTTCAATATATTATTTAAATTACGTTAATAAAAATGTTATGAAACTAAAAATTTAATAAGTTTTAATCGGCTCAGATATTTAGGAAAAAGCTCATTTTTTTAAATATCTTATTTGGTGCATAAAATATTTTTTGAATGTCTTATTTGAATACAAAAGTAAATACTTGTTTATGATTATATTACCTGTTTAAACATAAATTTATACTTAGAACTCAGTATATTTATTGAATGTGAGTTTTTAATTTAAATATTTTCCATGTAGTCCAAAAATTTGTGAGTTCTAATATTAGAAAGCCTTACAATCAAGAAAGCGACTACTTTTTGAAATTGAATAATTTAAATATAATTTGTTGTATTAGTTTAATATTTTTCTGTAATTATGAAGCAAAAAATAGTAAAAGGAAAGTTTTTATGCATTGAATTACAAGAAATAAAAACATTTATTTTTTATGTATTATAAAATCTATTC
This sequence comes from Trichonephila inaurata madagascariensis, assembly GCA_019973955.1. Taxonomy (NCBI): domain Eukaryota; kingdom Metazoa; phylum Arthropoda; class Arachnida; order Araneae; family Nephilidae; genus Trichonephila; species Trichonephila inaurata. The sequence goes on from BMAV01001545.1 coordinate 45,035, forward strand.
TGGTAGTGTAAAAATTAGCAGTCATGCATCTGATAGTACATCTAAATTTTTGTATGAACTCATCTTTTTTAAACAAGGCAACATCTCATCGCTCACAAATAAGTTTAGTCATTCACTGAATTTTTTTATTATTTCCTTGTTATAATGACCTTGGCAAAATCAAATAGTCAATATGGAGGAAAAATATATGTACTGTATCTCCACTATTTATGATTAAATCTTTTTTTGAATAATATGTCCCAAGTTGAATTTATATTTTTCAATATTATTTTTACTTAGAGTGTCTGTAGAAGCTTACATTTATGGAAAAGAATTGCTAACATAACTCATAGAATATGCTGCAAATTCATTTTATATAAATAGAATTGTTCATAATATGATATATGTACTCTATTGTATGTCTTTTGATTCTCCCTTTGTAGGTACTTTTATTTAAAATTTTGATTATTTTTATAGTCACAACAACAACAAAAAAAAAGGTTTATAATATTTGGAAAATAAAATTTACCTCCCATTGAATTTTGATAATTATATAAACATTAAATCACCATTCAAGTTAAAGGAATGTCTTGTAGTTATGAAATATTTCAGTATTGTAATAACTATATAGCAGTGAAAATAATAATTTAGTAATAATTTATCCTTTAAAAAAGAAATAAATCTGGATTGAAACTTTACTTTGGTAAATCATTGATTGCAATGGTTTGTATCTTTTTAATTCATCAAATATTAGTACTTATGTACTATCGCAACCATATTGGCAATCTTGATGGCTCTTACGTACTATTATTTCCATATTGGAGGCCACTGATTGATTAAAATTGCATGAAATTCTAAAACTGAAATACACTGGCGGGAATATGAAGTGCATGGTGGGAAAATAAGTAATTATTTGTACCATAAAATCCGGCGTATAAGCTCACACTTTTAATACCAAAAATTAGATCGAAATTTACGGGTGCGTGTTATATCCTGGGTATAAAAATGATACCTTTAAAAATAAAAAGATAGATGAGAGCATAAAAATTAGACTTCTACATAGGTCAAAATACTATCTATTTTAAAGATATGGCTTACTTTTTGAACTTAACAGTTGTAATTGAAGTATACTATTTTTTCAAAAGCATCCTCTTATAAGTGACTTAAAAACATAAGAGCACTACATATGTAGGGGAGACCTGTGTACCTAGGGCCACTTTTTTTCAATGCACAAAAACAGAGCCACTGGCCTCTTTAAAAATGTGAAACTGATATGCATTCATCATTATACTAACTACCATCCAATAGGAGTAAATATAAGTACTTAAAATAATAAATTCTGTGAAATAAAAGGTTTTTAAAAAAATTCACAAATGGCCCTAGGTACAATGATGTCATTGTACCTAGGGCCTTTCCCTGGAACTTAGGTTTTGCTCTGCAATCAATAGAAAACAAACATACACACATGAATTTAATAAAAGAATCAATATTAGCTAACATATTGATTTATCATGCAACTATTTAATTTGCAATGCGCCAAATCATTAATGAATTACACGTATTTTCATTAAACATTATAATTTAAAAAACTAGTTACAAAAGTGAGCTGCATACACTGTCGCTCTGAAGCACCAACAGATTGTGGTTTGGGCAATTTGAACACAATATTTCTGTTGTCAATTTCATAAGTTTCTTCTTTATCATAAAGAAACATATTTGAATGAGCAATATTCTTCAGAAATTTAACACTATATTGTTCTTTAACATCTATTATTTTTGCTACATAAAACTGTTCAGTTTTTTTGCCTTGTATTTTTGTTAAACAAAAATCCCCCCTTTTCAATAGTATTTCTTACATCAGCTATTGTTAGAATTTGCATCATCAGTGGAATGAAAATCTTCAATATCTGATAATTTGGATGAAGTTGCCTTAATTTCAAACTCGGGTTTTTTCACAAGTTTTCTTTTTCTTTCGATTTTTTTTTTTGGCAATTTTAATTACATGATATTTTTGATTCCTTTATTTTCTGGAGTGTCAGTCAAAATTCTACCTCTCCTTGGTTTTCAGCCACCTTGTTGGATTTACTTCGAGAATTATGCTTATTAGAAGTTAATAATGTGCTTATTAGTTAGAATTATGCTTCTGTTTTTATAATTATAAAGAATTTTTTTATTAAGTGAATTCTTATGTTTGTGTAAACAAAATAATAATCCTGAATAATAACAATAATGGTAGCAAACGTATTTTTTATAAATCAAGCATATTGAAAGTTTCAGAAAATATACACTCCTCTCATTTAAATAACATCCAATTATAATAAAAAACTTGACTAAATCAAAATGGTTCAGATAATTAAGGCCACTTTCCTCCTTATATTATAAAAACTTTTTTTAATGAAATAGTAACAAAGAGTATTTATTGCAATTGTACCTAGGGCCATGGCCCTAGGTACAAGACTAAGTAATTTCATACAAAATGTCTTCTGCAGAAAAACCCAGAAGGAAAGGGGATTTATTAAAAATCCAATTTAGTACTTAAAGTCTCAAACAAAATTATGTACTAGAATTAAAAGAAAAATATTTAACTTATCATTGTACAACAATAAAAAGAAATGAACTGCAAAATTTTACTTTAGACCATGTAAAACTGTTTTTCATTTATAACTTGCCACAACTTTCTTTTGCAAAACTTCAAAATGAATGCCAATGTAAGAATTGGTGTTGTCACTCACCCAACTGAGTTATAAAACTTAGAACTAAATATTATTCAAATAAAATGGGGTGGCCCTAGGTACACAGGTCTCCCCTACATTTCAGGTTTTTTCGTAAAAAGGGAGTGCGCATTATATGGTGAATATACATCAAAATTAAAAAATGCAGCTTGAAAGTATAGGTGCACGTTATATGCCAGATTTTATGGTAAATAAAAATCAATAAAAGAATAATAAATTTGGTGCGAGTTTCAGAAACTTGATCTCAAGCCAGCAATATCATTGAAAGATACAGCTACAGTAGTGCTGGTGTCATGCATATCAGTTGGAGGCCATACTTATCACTGCTCATTTTGTCCTGGTTCACTGACAACAGGTATCGATTGGAATATAATCCTCGATCCATGTGTTCATCCATATCTGGCAGCCATGTTTTTGAATGAAAGTGCTTGAGTATATAAAATTGGCATTATCAACTATATGTTGAATGCAAAACACTGCTTTGAATCAAATGGCCAACATGTTCACTTGATTTGAACCTAATGCAGCATGTCTGGAGCATGCTCTGGATAAGTCTTCCTGTTTGGTGCAAATCTCTATGAAACTTGACATCATGTCCTCTTTGAAAATAGGCACAGATCCGTGTAAAGTGCGGCGGCCGCAGTAGCCTAGTGGTCAAAGGTAATGGACTCATGGACGGTGTGTCATACGAGTTTAAGCCTTGTACCGCTGAAGACTATTTGTGTAGGGGAGCGATGCATGTTAAATCTGTTGAGAGCTCAAATGTCCTCCCATTGATGTGGTATGGTAGGAGAAGGGGATGCCAGCTCAGGTGTCATCTTCGACACTTGACCATGGTTGAAAATTACGAAGGTTCGTCCCAAAAGCCCTTGAGTAGCTGAAAAGTGCAACATTAATATTCACTCACTCGGCTACAAATTGCAATTGACAAACTGCTTGCAGGTGTGAATCGTTGTTAAGCCTGCATCTCTAGTAGAGGTGGTCACATACCCTACTGATAAATGTTTGCAATTGAATTTTTTAGTATAAGTTAAGATCATTTTTTATACTGTTAATTGTTTTTTTTTATGGCATTGTGTCCTCTGTTCAACAACCTGGGAAAATTTATTTGTATTTCAATAATTGTTTCCATTTTATTATTTTTCTGTTTGTTGTGTACTTATTGAGACAGAATGTAGTTATCCCCAATTTTCTATGCTAATAAATTGATAGTTTAAAATTTTTCATAAATGTTTTCTCATTTGTTTTAAAAAAATGTTTTCTTGATTTTGAAAATTAAATTTAGGGACTTTAGTTTTGAAGTGTATTTTAAAGTTGTTTCTAAATGTTATGTTAATTAAGATAAGAAAAATTTAAATAAATTGTCTCTTAAGCTAAAGATTTTTTAAATATTTGTAACCAAAATTTCATGATGTATATCTTATATAAATGGGTACTTGGTTGAATTATACATACTAAAATTTATATAACAGAATTGAAGGAGGCATTCAAACATTATCAATTATGCTAGATTTGGATACTAATTTATTTTTTAACTTGTTATATCTTTTTACAGGTCCCTTCTCGGAAGTGACTACATCTTACTTAAAGTTGACTAACCCAACTGAGAGACAAATTGGTTTCAAAGTAAAAACTACTGCTCCCAAAACATATTGTGTTAGACCAAATGGAGGAGTCATTCTACCGATGAAATCTGTAACTGTAGCTGGTGAGTGTTATTTTGATATGTTGTATATTCTTCATTCTACAAAAACACAATATATTTTTGTTTGTAATGTAAATTAAATTAAATAAGGCATTTTATTGATTTTGTAAACCCATTGGCAAATTTTTCATAGAAAGGATTGAAAAGTGAGAAGTTATTTATAATATCAATAATTGTTTGTCATGTTTTAAGTTTCAGATACCTTATTAATTTACTTTAAAGAAATTTTAAACTTTCATACTTTATTGAATGAAATTTTTCACTCCATGGATTAAAAAATATCTTTAGAAAAACCTATTTATAGCTTCTGGAATTAGACATTTATATTGCTAAACGTTGTACAAGATGGTATCAAGGTGTATATTATTTTTCCATTTTGCTGACCTCCCTAAACACCATGCTTGTGTGTTTTGCATGATCCTTAGTGTCTGGTTTTGCAATTTTATTGGCAACTCCACATTTAAAGCCAACCTCTTCAAGTTCTTATTATTGTATGCAAATTGCTGGTCTGTATGCAATAGATTATACTTCCTTGCTTAATATTTCTCAGTTTTCTTTATTAATATCACTGCAATGACTGGTATTTACGTATTATCGCAACCATGTTGGTGACATTATATAACACAAAGCACATGGTTGTCAATTCAGCACTTGCGAAATCGGAGTTGGCAACTTGGTGAGTTATCTTGAACATTGGCATTGTTGCAATAACACATAAGTACCCAAAACTATCCATCAAGATCTGTTGGCTAAAAACAATTTTACTGAACCCTTAGTCCACTCAATTTTATTGCAACCAGCATTCGTGCTCACTTCTTTCTTATTTTTTTTAATACTCGGATTTCCCTCAAATGATTGTAACAGTTACTATTTTGTTTGACATTTCATTTAACGATGCTGCATAACAGAATTTGAGATAATTTCTTACATTAGCAATATATAATTATACAAGCTTTTTGGTTAATGCAAGTTTCTATTTTTGAAACAATGCTATTTCTAAATGGATTTTTTAATGGAATTTTTGAAGTAGCATTATTAAAATGTCCATTTCCTGAAACACATTTTCATGGCATGTAAGTTTGGCCTTTTGCACTTCTGAGGCAAAATATTGTATTCTTGAAATAGTGTTATTGCTTTGTTATAAATTTTTAATATGCATTTAAAATTGATCACACATGAGGGGCTTTTTGTACTTACAACTTTAAATTTTAAAATTACTCATTTTTTCATAAAAAAAAAAAATTAATGTCTTGTTGAGAAATTCTAAGACCATCTAAGAAAGTTAGCATATTATATATCAATCACATCATAATCATTATGAAACACATACATTAATATTTCACGAAAGCATTATTTGAAAAGCAAAGATGTGTAGTTTTTGATTACACTATTCATAGTTTATTTGAAGATGCCATTAGCTTATGAGTGGAATGGCTGTTTTATGCAAGCATTCTAAAATTGTCACTCACAAGAAAAGATGATTCAAACAAAATAAAACAATCTGGAAGAAAAAGACTTTTGATAGTGCTTGCTTAGTTGACAAATTTTCCAGAAATCAACTAAAAAATACTTTAAGGTTTGTTGGTTTTTGAAACATTTAAAAAAAATAATAAAATTCACAAATGAGAGAATTCTACAGAGGATCTCTGAGTAAAAACACTTACAGTTACTTTATTTTCTTAATAAAGGAATTCTTTCTTAATAGTGAAAAATATAAGATGAATCTTTGATCATGCACAAGAAAGAAATCTTGGTTCAAAACGTATTTTCTGTCCTGGCACACCACAAACACACACACATGTGGCCTGTTGGCTGCTATTTGCCCACCCCTGGTTTAAATCGTAATTAGTACCTTTATTTTTTATTATTTTCAAAATTAAAATGGTCTTATAATTTCTTAACAGACTTGGTGCCGAAAATAATATTTTTACATTAAATTTCCCTTTTTGTTTAGTTGTGAAAATTCAAGTTATGCTATTTAACATAAATTTGGGGTCAGCAGAACATAGTATTTTCATTAAATCATGTACAAAATGCAAAAAGAAGTTCCTTTTTTCAAATTATTTTATTCAATTTTTTTACAATTTTCAGAAATAAATTTATTTTACCATGATGAATTTCAAAATTTTGTATTGTTAAAGTGTATAAAATTAAAAATTTAATATTAAATAGACTGATTAAGTTAATCATAAAAGACTTGAAGCAATACTTTTGTGGCAATAAAGTAAAATTTTATTTCATTGGTTTAAATTTTTTCCCCTCTAATCAATAAAGGAAGACTTCGAACTATACTTACAGCTTAAATTCTTAATATGTTTGAAGTACTCGTGAATTTTTTAAAGGCAGTATTAATATTAAGGCTAATCAGATTTCAATAGAAAAACATACAATGTCATATTTTTATGCAAGTTCTACAGTTAAAGCATAAAATCAGTTTAAAATCTATCACCCGCCTGTGGAACATATAAGGAACTCATTATGTTAGCATAAATTTTCATTGATTTGTTATTCTAATAGTTTAACAAGAATAATGAAAGAGTTCTGTAAAAAGGTTGTAAAAACAAATCAAGGAGAAAGTTGTTTATCTAACTCTGTCTGTTATTTAGATTGTAAGCTATATTTTTATTTATATCTAACTCCTTCAGTTATGACAGCTTACATAGTCTATATTTTTATTTTATTATTGTTTCTTATTTTTTAAATATGTAATCAAATTATGTAGTAAAGTTAAATCGCATTCAAATTTTAAATGTGTACAGATGTAAATGGTGTACTACATTATGTATTAAGAAAAATAGATTATAGTTGAATTTCAAAAAATTTTAATTACATTTCATAAAAATGATCACCTTTATATTTTAAATATGTTACTGAGCTTGCAATGCTTTTACTTCAAACTATGGTTTGTAATTTAACCGAAAAAATTAAGTAAGAAATGCGTAAAATAATACTTTTGTCTGACTTAAGTATATTTTTTTATCATTATTTGTTCATATGAAAAGAAAAGAATTATATAAAAATAATACTAGATGTATATATATTTACCATACCAAAGATTTTAAAAAATGGCTTTCAATTTATTTTTTGTTTTATGTAGTGATGCTGCAGCCTTTTGATCCGGAAAATGATGATAGAAGTAGAGATAAATTTATGGTGCAAAGCATGTTTGTGCCTGAAGGAGAAGCTTATCAAGACTCCATGGTGATTTTTAACTTGCTGTATAAACATTGCATATTTTTATCTAAAAATTAATATCTTCCTTCTTTTTGTAATTGATATCGTTCATCTTAGTATTTCATCTTTTAAAAGTTGACTTTAGAGCTGTGTTTAAAAATGAGTTTAAATGCTCTTTTTTTTTATTTCTCTTTTTAAAAAAAAACACACCATGGCTCTTATGTAAAATAAAAGCACATTTTATTACTCCAAATGATGTAAGAAAATCATTTAAGTCACAAGTCAAATTTCATATGAAAGGTTAAATTTGAAGAGTAAAATATTTTAAATGCTGTATTTTTTTAGAATGATGAATTTTAAGATTGTAATGATTATACAGATTTTGAAATGTTCAGGTTATAGTTACAATAACAGCAGTTTTAATATAGTAACCACTAATTTTGAAGTGAAAAAATGTTTTGTTGATATTTTTTTTAGGGTATATGTTTCAAATTACTTAGAAGTCTCTTTTTAACAAAAGCTACAAAAAAATTTCTTTTGAGAAAAATCTTCTCCCTTCTGTTTTTATGGAATTAAAGTTATGTATTTTAATATATTTTATGTTTATATATCACATTGGTTTCTTTGAAAATAATTTTCTGTAAGTGATTATATTCCTAATTAAAAAAATTTGATAAAATTTCTCTTCCTCCTTTTTTTTATATTAAAAAATTATGGGAGAGCATTTACTAATGCATATTTTATTTTAATGTTTTAAGAATTATTGCTTCAAGTTTTTAAAAAATCTTATTAATGATCCTAAAACATTAAAATTCTTTTAAAAGATTTTTTGATTTTAAACCCTGTAAAATCTTAATGTTTTTAAAAATAGCTATTTGTGACTAGATCTAGAGTACAGTTATACCTCGACTTACGCTACCCCAACTTATGCAAACCTGGAGTTATGCAATTTTCAAATTTTGTAGATTCGTCTTTTGTTTGTGGGGAAAAAATTGGTGAAGTTAATAATCTTTCCAAACAAATAAGTTTAGAAGTTGGGTAGTGATGGTGTTCTAGAATGTGCTGGATTCCCATAACCAGGAGCTGACATTTGAGGAGCTCATAGAAATGCATGAACATGAGTCTTTAGATCCAGTTCAGTCAGAAGATCGAAAGACATTTGGAAATTTGGCCGGAGGCTTCAGTTTAATTGAAAAAGGGTTAGACTCCGATTATGAGCTTATTTTTTCAACAAAACAAGTAATAAAATTATTATTAGCATGTTACGATGAAATTTTGCAGGGGAGATATCTTAAAGCTGGCAGACTATTTTGTTAGATTTTATGAAACCTTCTTGTATTTGTGTTATCTATGATTTTATTAAACTTTTTTTTTTCTAAATTATTATTATTTTTTTTTTATCTCTGGCCTCAACTAAAAATTTATGTATTGATATGCGAAATCATACCCCCGACTTAGGTGGTTATCACTCAGTTCCATCTGTCACATAAGTTCAGGGTATTACTGTAGTCAATCAATTTTAGTAAAAAAATAAATAATTGTGAATTTTATAATTTTTTTATTCAGATTTTTTTGTTAGTTAATCTTTAATAATAGCTTAACAATCTTAGTTTAATCGGTTAAAATCTGTATTTAAAATAATTTTAATTCTAGTGGCATGATGTACCTCCTGAAGGATTAATGAATTCCAAGTTAAAATGCATCTTTGATCTTCCTTCTTCAGATTCTACTGAGGTAATTTTTTTTATATACTTCAATTTCTATTTCCTTTTATCTGTTTTTTTATTTTATAAATAGAAAATTGTTTTTCAGGTAAAGGCTGAGGTTTTGGAACCACCAAAGGTGAAAGGAAAAGTAACACAAATTCAAGAATCAAAGGTGCATATTGTTACCAGTGCTCATTAATACATCACTAAAAAATTTGCGTTACGTATTTTCAGATGCAAAAATATGAAGAGTGTGAAAACAAGCACACATTCTTTAACTAGATAAGAGATGAAAAATATATTGCCCAATTACACTAAAATGTTTTATTTCAAAGGACACAGATGTTTCAAAACTCACAATTCTAATTTAAAAAATATATAATTCATTCAATTAAAAAAAAAATGTTAGTATTTTTGAGAATAATACTGGACAGTTTTTCAAATTTTATCTACTTCAACAGTTATATATGACTAATTTTTTTAAAAAAAATAAGAATTGTGTTTTGATTTCCATAAGTTATATTTAGTATCAACAATTTAGTTTTAACATAAGTAAAAAATATTAGATATATTGTATATTGTCTGAAAATAAAATATTTTAAAGGAGATCTTCATACACATATATAGTAAAATTATCTTAAAAAAAATTTATTTTATTTTTCTAAGCTGAGGTAACTATTATTCTTTGAAGTTTTTTTAATTCTTTCTTTTTTACACGTTAGAATTTCAAGCTTTGATAACTTTCTTTGTCATTAATTGTATGAAAATATCTCACAAAGAGGAATTATATTCTATGTACTTTCTTGAATCAGACTAAATGTTCATTATCTGGAGTGAAATGAAGATTTTATTGCAGTACACATTAGAATTTAATATTGAATACAGAAGAAAGACCATATGTAACATATTGCATTAAGTTCAGAATTGTGCTTCCAAATGAAAGCTACCCATTTGTTGCATTGTTTGTGTTAACTTTATATAGTAAAATTTGTCATTTGTATATTCAATATTTGTAGGAGAATATTGAAATTATTTAAATATTTTTGACTTGTATATTCTTTTATCACTTAGTTAACTTTAATAATTTAATATACTTTGTTTCCTTTTTTTGATATCTCGGTTTCTAAACTTTTCATGTATGGTTTATGAACTTTCATTGAATAAATGTGGGGGTTTTTTTTTGCTTAAAATTTCAGTGTAAATTATTTTATTAATTGAAGTAATTTATGAATGTTATTATAATGTAAATTTTTATATTAAATCTAAATATTTCCAATTTAATATTTTGTACAGCCAAGTGAAACTGATGCTGAAACCAAGAAATTCTATGAAGAGTACAAGAAGTTAAAAGCAGAATTGAATGATGTTCGTGCAGAAAATTCTTCATTAAAGGTAATTGTTTCATCCGTTTTTTTAGATTTGGGCTTAAAAGCATTATATAAATATTTGAATATGCTACTATATTTACAATTTTCATGAGTTATTTTTTTAATTAATTTTAGAAGGGCTGGGGGTTTAGTATTATGAAGTGTATTTTTCTCATAAGCCCTCCCATTAATCCTCAGGTTGTGGCATGTGTGAAATAGTTTTCATATGTATGTGGTTCAGCAGGAAAAAAATCTTGAGTACCCCTGCCCTATAGAGAGGGAATTGCTAGCTCAAGTGTTGTCAGACTGTGATTCAAAATTATGAGATCTGTCACCAATAGCACTTGTGTTGCTTCACTATAAGACATAAATTAAATCAAATCAAACCATTTACAGTGTATTAGGTGTTGTTTTTGTTACTCAGTAGATCAGTGATCCGCGGATGAAATGGTGCCGGGCCGCCTAAAGAACATTAAACTATTGTTATTTTATTTAAAGTAGTGCATTTCTCTCGGATTTGCGCAACTTTCTATGGAAATAAATTTATATTCCACGTTAAATCACTTTTATTCATTTTTGGTGTAACTATATTTTATTCTGTAGGCATATTTAAATGTAATTAAATTAAAATTGTAAAAGCAAAACAATCTAAAATATGAACAATTAACGTGTCTCACCCTCAGCGGGCCGCGGTAAAATTATCAAACGTTGACCGGTCTGCAGCGATAAAAAGGTTGCGGAGCACTGCAGTAGATTATATATTAGCATAATGAAGATGAGCAATTATTAGAACTTGGGTCTTAGAAACTACTTAAATGATTTTCATTTAACTGTAAGATTTTACTATCATAGTTCAACTTAATAAATTTTGATCATTATTATATTTTCTCTAGGAGGAAGGATTGCGATTGAGAAGAGCATATGATTCAAGAAGTAAGGGAACAAGTGCTAAACCCGAGTCTGAATTACATCAGTCTTCTGCTAAAAAACAATTATCTTCTAATTATTTAGCAGTGATAGCTGTTTTAATTTTTTTCCTTGGTTTTTATATAGGAAAAATTGTTTTGTAAATTATATAAATGTGAAAATTGGCTGCATTTACTTAAATGGAAGCCTGATGGTACAATACACAAAACTGTACTATTTACAATATCCTTATTTTCTGTGATCTAATTAATATCTTTTATACATGCTTTTTTTTTTTACTTGTCAGGCCATATTCCTTTTTTACTCCACTTACAAGCCTGTTGTCTTACTCTATTTCTATGTGTTAATATTTTCCATTTTTTAAGTTCATATAAATTCATGGTTATGTTAAAATATTTTGGTAAAAGTCAAAAATTAATCTCCATATTATTTTTTCCTTCTAAAATATTTTAGTTTTTCCAATAAGCAATATAGTATATGAATATAAAAAAATTTCTTTACAAGATACGAGAGAAGTATTTGATATATCAGAGCAATATTTGTATTTGTCTTCAACAGGTTTCAAATTCATTTGAAACCGTAATTTGCATTATTACTTGTTTACTTTTTATGTGTTTTGTAATAAGTAATAAAAACTATAGGCATTATTGTTTAACTGGATGGTTTATAGAAAATAAGTTTTTCTTTTTTTATCTGATGTAAATGTTTGTATGAACTACATTTTAAATTACATAATAGCTTTATTTTGTTGGAAGTATGGCTGTTTAATTTTTTATTTTATATGTATTATATTTATGACTATCATTTCATAATACATATAATTATTAAATGTGATAATTTTACATATATTGATAACATAGTAAATATATAAGTTATGCTTAAAGTAGCCAGATTACATGGCAAAAATTGTGTATGAACAATTTTCAAAATAAAAAAATGATCATTCTTATCAAAACATGCTATGCATTCACTGTAAATGTATTAACCAATTTTCTAAATTGCACATTTTCAAGAATCAATTATTTGTTAAGCCTTAAATATATTATCTTAATGTAAAATACTACTTTAGTTCTGCAAATTTTGAACAAAATGAGCATTTTAGAGTTTGTTTGATAATTTTATATTTTTTATAGAAATTAATAAAAGCTTATATTAAGAATTTCTTTCTTTTTTCTTGAGAAAATACATCTGTAGTTGATTTATTTAATAACTGGGAAATCAAATATTTGAAAGAAAAAAAGTATTGAATTTCCTGGAGGAAAGGAGAGAGAGCAATAAGTCTGTTTTGCAAAAGGTTAACTTTAAAATTGACATAAGCGGTTTCATGCATATTACTGGTAAAATTTCAATATGAGATATATTTTTTAAAAAATATCAAGGGAGATAAAATAAGAATTAAATTGAATAGGTATGTAAAAAAAATTAAGGTTTAATTCAGTATTATATACAGGTCAAAACAGAAATTATCTGAATATCTTATTGAAAGATACATTTTTTGCCTTTTTGAACATAAAAAATTGTATTTTTCCAATGTTAAAGATTATGTTATATGCAGGAAATTTACTCTGTTACTCAATTGGAAGTTATTGACCTATCTTTTAGAGGACAATTGTAACTTTTATAAATAATTTGTATGTTAGTATTAAAATTTGAATTGTATACAGTCGTGCTAGAAAAAACGGCTTGAAATTACACATATAAACCTTGATGCAACAGGTAATATAACTAACTAAATATTCAATGTAGTCGCATTGTGAAATGACCGGTCTTGCAGATCAATAAACTGTCACCTGCATATCTTTGTCTGTACAATACAGTGAAGGCTCTGAGTGATGCAAGATTGGATGATAGGCTTTTTTTTTAATTGAAAAAAATTATAAAATCCCTGTGCACCACAAAGTATCACGTGGGGCTCACAGAAGTATTACAAATATTTACAACAAATTCACAGAACTTTTAAAAAGCACTTCTGGTGGAAAGAAGTTGATGAAAATTCGAAGGTCAATTTATATTAAGTTGCTTGAAAGCCAGTCTTATGATCTTTCTCTGACATACTTGGAAGACAGAAGGAGCACAAGTTCTACATTTTCCTTGCCACCAATATTGTAGTCACTGGAAGGTGACGGAACTAAATTTGTTCAAGTGGTACTTAAAGTTACCATGGTCAGTGAGAAATTGGGTTATTTTGTAATTAGTATAAAAATGATGGCATGACGGTTAATGGTTGGAAAAAATTTCTTTGTTAAGCTCCCTTTATTTGAAAGGAGATATTCTTGGTTCCAAGACTTCACCAATCTTTCTTTTGTGATCTTTTAAAATGATTTAGGAAGATTAACAGCAATGCCAATTTAGTGCTTGGTGGCAGCCTTTGCAAGCCAATTGGCCTGCTCTTTTCCAAGATCAATTGCAAAAACTATCGAGATGATCTTATCTTTTAAATTGCTTTTAGATCTCGACGATTATGTTAGAGAAAGTACACTCGAGAATCTAAGGAGGAGAGTCTGAGTTGACACTATTTTGTTCAGTGATCCATTTAATGGTGAAGTTTGGACCTAAAAGTTCAGCTACAAAAACTGTGCATTCATCACGAATTCTAAATTGAAAGTGCTCTGATTCAACACCACTTCTGAACACAAAAGTGAAACCAACTCTGCCATCAGTATAGCAAATAACAGGGAAATCATCTGTGCTTTTGTCACTAAGTTGAATAATATTGATGGTATTCCTCTCTGAAGGATGATAGAGAAAAAATGGAGACAGAATACAATCATAATTAGAGATGGAAGAAGCAAAGAGGTTTTCCATAAAAGCAATATTATGAAGAATAGCAATGTTGATTGTAGGGAAGCCAGAAATAGCATAAACTGAATCGTAACTTATGGTACAATAAGATACCCGCAAAACTATCCTTTGTATGCGTCGCAGATATTTAAAATTCATTCTTTTTAAGTGCCTAACCCCAAAATTCTAGAACCATACATAATGAAAGGCTAAATTCCTTGCTTATAAATGAGCGGATGTACATTGAAATTTATACCTAATGTGTTGCGTGCAATCCAATTTAATCCATAATACAATTTGTTACATTTCTCTTATACAACTTAAGTGCTGCTTCCAAGAAAATCTAGTATCAAGAACCCCAAGATATTTCATTTGTTTTACCACAGTCAATTGAGTTCCGTCAAGATATAGCTAAAATGCATCATAGCAAACGTTTTTCAATAGCCATGACTAGTTTCATCAGAATTAAAATCCAATTTAAAACCTTTCGACCCTTCAGAAGCGAGGTTGAGTTTCCTGTGTGTGTAGGAAAGTCGCAGGAAGATCCCTACCTTGGAAACATACAAAAATATCATTTTCAAAAACTATGATTTCACAGCAGGCAAAATTATTAAGTTTAAATAGGAGATCATTGATAAAGATATTCCAAAAAAATATAGGTCCAGGAACTGATCCTTGAGGGCAAACTCTTTCAAGACAACAAATTGCAAAAGTCAAACCCAGTTGCATTTTGGCCATTCTGTTAAAAAGTCAGCAACAAGTGAAAAAATATTTATCCGAATTTCCACCTTCTTAAGGAGATTCAGAATGCAAGACCACCTGCATTGTCAAAAGCACCTTTTATATCAAGAGAAATCGGTGTAAATGTTTCTTTTTACCTCTCTTAACAATCCCATTGAAATGTAAAAGAGTGTCTTCAGTACTCTTATGAGGAGTAAAACCATACTGGTCACTAAAGCGAGTCTCCACAGTGCAAATCCTGTTAACAAAAAGTTTCTCTAAGCATGTACCAAGAGCCGGAAGTAAGTTTATGCATCTAAGGTTATCCAATGAGGAATTCTTAAGCTCATTTACTTTGGGGATGAGAATCACTTGGGCAAGTTTCCAAACCCATGGAAAAATATCTAAATCAAGGCAAACATTAAAAAAGAAGTGAAACTGTTTAAAAATCTCATTTGAAATAGAATCCAGAGCAGGTGATTTATTTAGCTTCAGCATAAAAACAATTGTATTAACTTCATCACAGGATGTTTTGGCCCATCTCCATAGCTCTACTTAAATAAAATTCTCATACTCAAGAATGGACTAGTTTTTCTAACTGTTTATTCCAAAAGCTCATGGCCATCTGGTTACACTCTCTTATGTCTTAGCGTGGGCCCGCCCAACGCTGATCCTTTCACTTCGCTGCATTTGTAAAGCGATGTAAATACAAACAAATAACGAGGCACACAACACAGGAAAAGAAAGGGTAAGCAGTATGCATGGCTTGATGATAATCTTTCTGAAAGTTGTCATTTTCCTCTGAATCAGAAGGGAAGGATTTCTGAAGCACAGCATTCATTATTTCATCTAAAGAGGTGGTTGTTTAATTTAAGTTATTTCAATTTTTTTCGTGAATTCTCTTTTAACGTCATATGTATAAACCTTCTTTCACACATTTTGAGCATCAATGGTAAAAAGAAATGTCTTCCAAGAGTCAAATTTACTATCAGTAAGCATTTGATTATAATCTTTTCTATATTCAAGATATTTATTTCTATATAACTCTCTAACAGTTGGATTTTTACAATGCTGAAATCTACGCTTAGAGGCATTAAGCTTCTTCCTCGGACAGCCTATCTCGATAGACCATCAAGAGACATTATGCTTGCTAGTCTTCTTAATAGGCATTGAGTACAAGCATGCCTGATAAATAACAGAACCAAGTTCCTCAACGACTGTATTTAGGCAAGAACTATTTGTGCAACTGTTAAGAGCTTCTAATATATGAATTATATGAGAAAAACGAAATTTCCGAGAGCGACACTTGATGTATCGCACTGGATAGTGGGAAGACAAAACTCTGAATTCTATCATCACATGATCAGAAAGGGATTAATTTTCAGAAAAACATCAACTCGAATTATCCTGGAGTAGATCCAAACCAACAACTGTAACATCAATATAGCATGTACCCTGAGTTTCACGAAAAGTAGACCCACAATCTTCGTTGATAATAAATAAGTTAATAGAAATAAATTCACATAACTTATCTCCTCGTGCATCTGAATAGGGACTAAGCCATAATGCAGATTTGCTGTTGGAATCCATACTCCAAATCTGTTTCCACACTTAATATGAGTTGCTGTGTTGCAGATTTAGACTTGTGTAGGTTTAACTGCACACACTTTAGAACTTGTTTATCTGACTTAATCATAGTTAATTCTAAATTGGGTATTCTTCTTCATAAAAAATATGGCAAGGACATCACTCAGAAAATGGTTTATGATTAAAATTAACTTTTTTTATGTATATTTTTTATTTTGTGATTGAAACTGATACAGTTTATACAAGCCACTGCATCCCTATTTGAACAATCTTCTCCAGAACAGTGAAAACAGACTGTTGGTTTGTTGCATTTATCAGCACGACGGTTGTATCCAAGACAGTTAAAACATCTATTGATAATTAGAAAGTCATCTACATCACAAGCACTCCAATTGATTTTCAATCTTGTTTGTTGTAGGATGGATTTACGAACCATGGGGTGAGTTTCGATTACAACATGCCTTGTATGTTGAAAGGTTTTCAAAGTAAAGTGAACTCTGTACTGCCTTATACTTTCATCAGCTACAACAATTTCAGGAGTTTGTTCAGAAATCACTTTTAGGAGATCTTCATAATTTATTTCATTTGACATGTTTTTTACAATAATGGCTGGATTCCTCCTTTTGGGCAGAAAAGCCTTTAATTCCAGAGATTTTTCTTAAAGTTCTGTTAAAAGTCTGTTCCGATCATTTTCAGAAAAACATTTAACTAATAGTTTGTTTCCTCTGATATTTTTTAAGTCACATACACCTAATTTAGACTCCACTGGGTTAATTTTTCTAACATCAGATGGCGCCACGACACTGGCATAACTTGGCTTGCAATGGTTTCCTTCAAACAATGTTTACAAGCTTAAAAAGTTAGCACAGCTTTAATTCTTATATATAGATGATTTTAACTCACCCAAAACTTGCCTGGCCTCTTCATGCACCTGATGGTTCATATTACATTTCGACAGAAGCACAGATTCGATAATCTTGCAATGTTTTTGACGAGCATCAAAAAACACATCCTCCATTGCTGCCATTTTGATAATAGGCTTTAACAGTCCCATTGTTTGCTATCCAAGTACCACTGCCTTTTCAGTACCAGTTGTATCTTCCATTTTGCAGCATTTCGTGCCCATTAACCCACAACACTGGCAGTCTTCTAAATTGCATTATTGAAAGATGACTCATTTCTGTCTTAGGTTAGACAGGGCCAGTGGCCTCAATAAGCTTTTCTACTGAGACATGCAGAGCCATTTTACCTGATACAATGGTGAAAAGTGCCATCTCTTACAACACAAGTGACCTTTAATTATACGACATACATGTCATCCCATGATCAATTGCATTACCCTTCATGGAACGCCTATTTGATTTTTTACATCCTTTTTCTTTTACGGGTTACTAAAAATTGTAATTTTTATATGAATGATTTCGAATTTCTAAAAGAATAATCAATATTTTCAAATTGTCTTTACAAAGCAGTTATGGTAATAATGGATTTAAAAACACACACATAAAAGAATTGTATATAATTGACTATGCAAATCTTATTTATTGGTATAAAAAAAACCACATAATTTTTCTTATAATTACAAGAAAGTCAATTAAAAGCAGATTATCAGAGTTAAATATCAATTTATAAAGTAATACAATCTATATAATACAAATATGTATTTGTAAGACTTCTGAAGACATACTACATTGATTTGTACTTTGAGTAATGCTTTGTAATGAACAAAATACATCAGTTCTTAGCATTTTGTTCTGCCATCATTGCCCTTTTTGCTGATCGTGTTACACACTGAAGAGGAATAAATTCGGTATTTTTTGCTCTTTTGCTTCGTACAGGCTTAGCAGCTAGTTCTTTTTCATCAGAAGCTGAAAGTAAATTGCTGAATATTAACAATAATCAAGCAAATATATGAAAATACAAAACTTATATTTAACAAGTACTATAAATTAGACAAGACTGGAAAATATGAGCTACATTTTAAAAGAGCATGGTTAAATTAATCACTACTGTATAATGTGTAAAATTCAAAAGTGATTAAATAGATAAAAACTAAACTTTTTTTTTATTAATTCATTGACTAATGAATGACATTCTAAACATAGTAAATTTGGATAACTTGTAATTATTTGTTTGAATGAAAATTATCAAATTCACTGTCTTTCAAAAAATAATAAACATGATATAAAATTCTAAAATAGTCTATCAGTATGGTGGAAGGGAAGGCTGTATTTTAGAAAACAGCTTAACTTTGTTTTAAAAAAGATTAGAAAGCATTTCTCTCATCTTGTTTATTAAAAACTAGTGCCCTTCCAAACCCTGCTACTCTTAAATTATAATTTGTTTTAATAATAATAAAAGAAGACTAAAAGTTGAATACTACTCTGGCTATAAAAGTAATTGCTTTAATAATTTCCGCTACATATATTGAAATTTTCAATATTCAAGGAATTTTAATTTTGAATTGTAGTTTTTTCACTGATTCTTATATAACTTTTAACATATTCATGATTTTTTTTTTTTTGGTATTCTGTTCAAATGCTAAATATAAAGAGAATTATAACAAATTTTTGCACAAAACACTATTTATTAATTAACAACGTTGGAAAATTTTGGAATAAGGTTACTTAAGATTTTCAATTTAAAACAAATATTCCAGATACAAAAGTCACACTGTTTTCTTTTTTTTACTTTGTAGTTTGAGTCTTATTTTCATATTAAAATTGCACTTTTGAAACATTTATTTCCTCCATAAAAAGAAAATAAATTATATTCAATAATTTTTAAACTTTCTAGAAGAAATTTACAAAAAGCAATTTGATTGCATCAAACAAAAATATATATATTTTTTATCCTACACCCATCTTTGGCATCTCTACCATTAGTCTACAAGTAGCCCAATAAAATGATGACAAAGCAAAAAAGAATCAAAATTTGCCTCCATAGGGTTGTCTACAAAAAACTTTAAAACAATAGGGCAGTGTCTGAGGTCACCCTGGTAGTATAGAGGGCAGCAAGCAGAATCCTTTACTCCAATGCGATGTAAATGCCTCTGCAAATAGTCATGTCAGGTAAGTAAACGAAAGCATGCAACTCCAACAGGGCGACACAGGGAACTGGAGATTCTACCACTTTTGTTAAGCAAGATGTTCCACCTTTTACCTGCAGCACCATACTAGGAGACTCTTATTAATTTGAAGTTTACTGTAAATGAGTCTTTTGATGTTACTCAAAGGCAAAGGAGAGTCAGGTTGGGACATGAGAGATCCTCCTTTAGCAAACCTGTCTGCTTTCTCATTTCCAGTAATGTTACAATGGCTGGGAATCCACTGGAGGGCAATGCGTTCTCTAGACTTCCCAAGTTCAATTAACTTCATCCTACAGGAATTAACTAGTGCGTTTTCATTACATTTTGAGTTTACTAGAGACAAAATGGCAGCTTGAGAATCGATAAACAACACAATATTGCGTTCAGAGCAACTTTCCGATTTATCAATCGCAAATGATATTGCTGCTAACTCACCATCAAAATTATCACAATACTTTCCTACTGGATAACTAATACTGAAAGCACTCGAAAAGGCTACAGCCGCATTTTTAATAGCATCTTCTGCTGAACCATCTGTGTATACATGGAACCATTTGTCAAGAGGATATCTGCAATGTATAGTAGCAAGAGCAGCACTTTTTAAGTCAGAAAATTGTTTACCAACATTCCAAACAAGATTCAGGTGGCTCTCCAACGTCACCTGGCACATAAAAGGGTTAAATTCCTGTGGGAAAACTTGGCAGTTGGATGTAGGAATATCAAAAGTGTCATTAAGGTCATAAACGGTTGAAAGGAAAGACTTATGGGTTTTTAATCTCTCATTTGTGGGTCTATAATAATTTAGGAAGTTGTTTCTTCTTCTCAAGATCTTTTCAACCAGGTTTAAGGCACTTCTTTGGCTTTTTTTACTCACAAAGGTTCTAAATCTGTCTAGAGTTCCATTGCAGCTATAGGGGTTGATTTAGCCCCACCAGTGATTAAACGCAACATGCTATTTTGGAAAAGATTAAGCCTATTTTTAATAGAATCAGAGGCAGTTATCAAAACCTCATTTCCATATTTAACAACAGGTTGGACATAACACTTATAAGCTGTACACATAACATCTTGAGTTGAGCTCCAAGTGACACCCGCTAGACACTTCAGCAGCTTAGATTTTGAGTAACCTCAATCAACAGATGAATCAATATGTTTCTTCCATGTTAATTTAGGGTCTAAATGAATGCCCAGATAAACTGTGTCAAATGTTCAAGATAGAACTTTTTTATCATAATGAAGTTGGATATCATGGTGTTTAGTACTGAGAGAAAACAATTGAAAGGTGGTCTTATCAGTATTAAAGGACATATTGTTATCGTAAGACCAAATGTAGGTTGCCAGAAATGCGACAGGAAACTAGCTTTTTAAGCAATCCAGTTCTCCAAACTCTATCAAATACATTTTTAAAGTCCCCAAACACAGAAAGGGTACTTTGCTTTCTCTGAAAGCCATCCTTTATCTCTTGAAATAAGTGGACAATTTGTTTAGAAGTGCACTTGTGTCTCTGAAAACCAACTTGCCTTTCAGAAATTATTCCAGATTTGTCTAGCACATACAGTAATCTGTTAACAATCATACGTTATATTTGTAAGACAGATTGGACGATAGCTGTCCATGTTTTGGGCAGGTTTGAGAATTGGTTCAATAATAGCTTTTCGCCAAGCACTTGGCAAGCCATTTTTCCATGTCTGGTTAATAAATGCCAACAAAGTTGTTTTAGTAGAGTTTCCCAGATTTATATGAAACTCGGGCAAAATTCCATCAGGGCCTGCACTCTTGCCCTTCACCAAGGTACTAATATCATTCCTTAACTCCTCCAAATTGAAGTCATCATTAAAAAGTTGTTGAAAATCTGAGGAATTATTGTTCAGTTGTGGCTTCAGATCACTTTTTAATATTGTTTTATTAGGTCTGAAGTTGCTATAGTGTCCACAAAAGGCACTTGAGATGTCTTTATCAGTAGGAAGTTCTTTAGAACCTTTCTTTATAGGTTCATTTCTAATAATTATTTCATTGTTCAGCTGGGACAAAAATATATGTGCCTCTATACCATCTCTTTTAAAGTCCAATTTTTCCAGGAAACTTCCATATGAAGAACATTTAGCTTCTTTGCCGGGTAGGTGGCGTAGTTGGTTTGTTGCTGGCCTTCTGTACTTAAGGTTGCGAGTTCGATCCCAGCCCAAGTCAGTGGATTTTCCTGATGCAGAAAATCGACAGTGGCCATGTTGTATGATTATACAGCACGAAAAAGATCCTTTGAGTGTCTGTTTGGCTTGGATGCTCTTGGCAAAATTAAATTTCTAAGTACAAATTTCGCATCAGAAGAGCTCAGGTTCCTTCCTCTGGGAAAGAAACTGGGCGTCAAAATTACTAGCGGTAATTGGTATCGTCTAAATAGTGCCGCACTAAAAAGTGATACCAGCTCCTGGGAAATGTACTAGGTCTGCAAAAGTAAAAATACCAAGACGCAGCCCCATTACAGAAAAAAAAAAATAATAATAGTATTTAGTTTTGAAAAAAAAAGGCTAAAAATACTGATGATTCCTTAAAATGAAATGGATGTTTTCTATTTCATTGATGTTAACATCGTAAAGTAAAAAACCCACTTTTTTTTAGATAATGCTCATAAAAAGATCAAATAAGCAATTACAGAAGAAAACTTGAATAATATGATTCAAGATAATATACAATACATGTATGCAATATATTGATAACTTTAAAATTATTTTTTCAAATAGTGTAATAACAAATTATAGGAAAAAGAAATTTAAAAAAATCTAAGACGAATTCTTCAATTGTCAAAGATAAGTCTTTTTAAAAAAATTATTTTTTAAACATGATTACTGTTCATTCTAGGTAGGTAGTAAATTTATTCTTAATGCTGCAGTCCGCTATTTGCTTTTGATCTTTATTGTTACTAAGAGTAGCTATTTATTAATAAATGACAACTCATTTAGCAATATTTGTTTTTGATTACACACTGCAAAAACAAATTTTTCTTCTCAAATTTTGTAACTACTCTTTAAAAAAAAATTATGTTTTTATTAGATATGCTTATTTTAGACCTAGAATGAACCTTGCATACAGGCATCTTTAGATAAAAATGAAATTTCACTCACATGTTCTAAATTCCTTTTTTAAACTATGGAATCCATTTCCATAAAATTCAGTTCTTTTTCTATAGAAATACATGCAGTTAAATTTTCAATTTTGAAATGTATTTGAACATGTTCCAATGAACAAGAACTCTTTAAAAAAAGTGTAATAATATAATCATACTTACTGATTAAAAAAGATCGGATATAATTTTTCAAGCAGCAGTTAATGTTTTAAATTTCTCTTTTTTATTTGTATAGTAAATTGTTTACGAAAACTAAACTTCTAGGAAAATTAATCATTACACAATTTATTGAAGTCAAGAAAAAATTAATAAAAAACTACTGAAAAATTATTAATCTCGTAATTTAATATTTTTATATACAGTAAAACCTGTTTTTATATGGTAGATAGGGGCCGTATAAAAAATCAGCACAAAAAATATTCAAAAATTTCATAAATTCTTACGTATAACAAACAACTTTGTCGAAACACTACAGGAAAAAAATTTTATGCGGTGGAGGGGAGCTGCATAAAAAAAGTCGCACTTAGAAAATACGCCAATTATTTATGAAATTTATAAAAAATATTTCTATAGCAAAATAAATAATTAAATTACACATGGAAATATTTTAAAAACCCTTTAGTTTCTCATTGTAATTCAAAGCACTCATCTTGTGATGAATAAGTTCAAAATTGTTTTTGTCACTTGAACATACAATTTCAATTGATTTATTTTTTGGCACCATAAAGCAATAGATAAATTTTTGCGAGAAGATCAGTTGCTTATAAATGTCATGATAACCAGATATGAATGATCGAAGCACTTTTTGAAATTTCATACACATACGGAATTGGTATCTATTTTAAGAAAATGCTTTTCCAATTTGTTGGAAAGCTGTATCCCTGCATATATTTTATCCACTCTAAAAGAATCCGGTTTTTCTTGTCCATCTTCATAATCTGACAAATTATTGATAATGTAACTGGCATTGAAAGTTTAGTCTTCAGTCAAGCACAGGCTGTTGGCACGTTGAGAGAAAGCAACTGAACGTACATTGTTGGGAGACTGTTTATAACAAATGAACAGAGCGTCTTGAAGTGTATTTATGTACATTGCAGCGGCGTAACTCACACCCCCATCTCGAGGGGGGTGGTCAAGGCCTGACTAATGCCAGGTACATATTTATCCAATTATAAAATATTAAAGGCAAAACCTGACTTTGCAAGGGAGCCATAACATTTTCCATTACGCCACTGGTATACTGATAGAAAACATTACAGCGGGGCCAAAATCGTTGAAATTCATATACAGCATAAAAAAAGATAGCACAGAAAAAATTACAAAAAAAAAAAATTGCACAAAAACAGGTTCTACTGTATTATAATCTTCTGAGGTTACAAATTAATTATTTTATGTCCTTGTTAAAAATGAAAATTTAAAGAAAATTTTATCAGAAGAATTGTATCTGTCTACACATTTAAGTACATTTTCATGCCTTATCTTATACAGAATTTCAAGCTAATATAAAATTAGTCATTTGATTTTGAAACTGTTTAAAGTTTTCCCTTCATAAAAATTGAGATAAAGAATTTTAACTCTTTTGCGTTGGGTGTGTAATATATGCACCAGTCTCCAACACCCTTATTGGGTGATAGCCATTCACACCCAATGCAACTTTCCGTGGGGGCGATCAGTCCTGTAGAGATCAAGTACCAAATGCGATTCACCGGTACATCACCCAGCTACTAGATGCATTTTGGGGGATGCATATGTGACTTACCTCTAAAATGTTTTCCATTGATCAGTATATCATCGCGAAAAAATTAATACACTTAATTTATATTAGTGCAAGAAGAAAGTTTTCTGACATTCTTTGGAAAGTAAAAGTGCATTCAAAGAAATTAAAATTTTGTGTTATTTCATCCAGCACCAATATTGTAGAGTTTATCATGAAATAATTAATCTGTATCACAACTTTCCTCTGTACAAAATCTTATCCAAATCTTATATATCAAAGAAAAACTTACTACCCTTATATAAGTTTTTTGAAAAAGATTTACATAAACTTGTTTTGCCAGATATATTTCTCAAAATAACATCAATATTAACTTCAGTACTTCAAGAAATATAATTTTTTTGTTCACTTTAACTTTAAAAAGCTGCATTTTAAAACAAGTGCAAAAAAAAACCCACCATATGCATTGGATAATAACATTTTTTAGTTAATCGACACATTAAGATTTAGAAAAAAAAAAATAATGGCAATAAATGAATAATAGCTATTATTAAAATTTCATAAAATAAATTTAATTTTCAAAGCATTAAACATTTATTCGAGCTATCATTTAAAGACAAACAGTGTTACTTACCAATTTGCAGCTTTGAAATTTTTGAACCATTTTTGTGATCAGATACATTTTCCTTTCCACTCTTTTGGGTAGTTTTATTGCCTCCTCTTTGCTTCCTATGGTGGCTGTTAATTTCTCGAGAGTTAAGAGCTTTAGTTTGGACATCTAACGTAGAACCCTCTTTTTGTTCAGAATTTTTCAAATTCTTAATATTTTTCAGTGTATGTTTGATCTGAGGCTGTTCTGCAGATACAGTTTCCTCCTCTGAAATTGTTTCAGGGCTTTCATTTTTGGCCTTTTTGTCAAGTGTCAGATTCTGATTGGAAATGACATTTGTGGTATCCATAGCTGTTTCTGTTTGATTCTCAGATTTATGTAACATCTGAGCTTTCATTTTAAGTTTTGCCTCAGCAAGTCGTTGGCGAGCAGCTAAGGCACGCGCCTTTGAATCTGCAGTTACTTTGGCTGCATTTATTAATTTTGGCTTCTGAATGAAAGAGAGAAAATAATAACATAACATTAGTATTTACACATTAAAATCAATATTTTCAGAAAATGGATATATAATTCATAATATATGATTACAAGTGATCAATGAATTTTCATTAGTACAGGAAAAGAACAGATGGCTAAATCCTGTTATACAAGTTAATAAAATTTAAAGGGAAAAAACTGATTTAGTGAAGTTTTCCCATCAAATAGCAACATTTTTAGCAGCCCAAGAAAGTTGAGCATCACCTACAAAAAAAATGAAAACATTAATTGCTACTTGGAAAAGCATTGAGTCAATTCTTCTCTTAGATACAAGATTAACATTTTGAAAGGTAAGCTAATGAAGTACGTACTTCAGATATTCTTGGTGACAACTGCATTGTAACCAAAATAACAATGAGTTGCAGAGAAAATTGATTGCTCAGCAATAAGAAGAGAAGTAAGTGAAATGTCAGAACTGTCAATCTTTAAAGTGAAAGCAGCTGCAAGCATTCTATATACTTTTTTTTCTTACAGAATATGTTAACAAAAAACTATAGAATATTTCCAGATTGTGAAGAAGAAAATTGATGAATTTTATTTAAAATAAATACTATTTTAAAATTTATTTAGAATTTTATGAATCTTAAATACAAATAATTTATTGGTTCATATGCATACATACATAAATAAAAATTTAATTGTAACTAAACTGTGTTTTAGCACACTGATCATTTCCAATAAAAGTTAAAGATAGATAGATTTTTTATCGAGTCTGCAGAAAGCTCTCTGCAACAGGGTTCAACTGCATATATTTTTAAAGTATACACAAATATTTTAAATTTGAGAAATTCCTTAAAAATATAATAGTTTAAAAGTATTAAAAAAGCTTCTAGAAAAGTGAATTACATATACACAAAAATTAACCTTACAAACTTAATT
Organism: Trichonephila inaurata madagascariensis; assembly: GCA_019973955.1. Taxonomy (NCBI): domain Eukaryota; kingdom Metazoa; phylum Arthropoda; class Arachnida; order Araneae; family Nephilidae; genus Trichonephila; species Trichonephila inaurata. Next base: position 71,662 of record BMAV01001545.1, read on the forward strand.
TATATTCTGTAAGGCAAAATTTTAATTTATTTAAAAAGTTAACATGCCATTGAAAAAAAAAGTAAAAAGACATGTTTGAATGAAATGATATATTAACAGAAGTAAAATAACAGAGTTTAAAATAAACATAATAAATATTTCATAAACTTGCCTTTTTTGACTCAACATTTGTAAGTGTTTCACGAACAAATATCCAGTTATTTTTTTGGCACTTTTCTAAGTTTTTAAAGCTGTTTTGAATTTTTTCAACCTGAGAAAACAAAATATAAACATAAAATGCTACTATAAAATAACTTCTTTAAAGAGAAAAAGATGAAATTATAATATAATTTCTGTAAAAATAACTAAAATTTATATTAACAAAGTCAAAAGCGTAAGAAAAATAAAATTGGTGTACTATATAAGATGAAAATGTTATGATTATTAAAGATCATTGAATCCTTAAAGTAATTTCTTCAAGGATATATTTTACTGTATAAATATGTGACAGTTAAAAAGATGCAGATGAATTTTAGACACTTGTAGAGCCTGTTTAAATGAACTAATTATAAATCAAACTTGATTTATAATATCAAAAGGAAAGTTACAAAGAAAGATCTTTTTATGCAATGCAAAAATTTCCTTTAAATCATAACATGGAGTTATAAAAACGAATCATCAGTTATATGCAATACTTAAAAAAGAAATTATGAAAAAGTTAAATTGCACCAGATGATGGTTTTTATATTTGACATGGAAAGCATAAATAAAATATATATGTATTATTCAAAGAAATCAAAAGTACCAAAATTTTGGAATTGAAATACAAACAAGTAGCCCATGAAATAACTCTTGAGCATATAATTTCAGACAAATTGATGCTTTTTGTATTATATCTTGCGCCTCCCTCTGTTCTTTTGCAGAGGTTTTTTTAAAAAATAATAATTATTATTATTATTATAATATTGTATTTTCTTGTCCACACATATTTTTTGTATTATTTCCCATCTATCTGGATGAACTATCTTGTAGCTCCAAACCCTCTGGTAAGTGAGTTTGATTCTCTTGAATAAATAAATTAAATAGCCAGGGATTCCCAACGATGTTTGGTAGAGCAGCATTATGTTTTTCCTTCCTTTTAATGTCAATAAGTAATATTGAGCTCATGCGCGAATTGTATTGAATAAATTAGAAAACTAAACTTATGGATAAAAAAAAAAGAAACCCAAAGTGGTGCGTATAAGTGCAAGCAACACCAAGAAAGAGAAGATAGTAAACCAAAATTACCCCAAATGGACAGATTTCTTAGTCAGCCTTCTACGAATACTTCTGGCCCAAGTACTTCTGTTCATAGTGACTTATATAATGTAGTCACTACAGGGTTACTTGAGAAGCCTACAGTAGGAAATTCGTTATTTATTGCATTTAAATATACTACTGTTGACAATGCAAATTTATAGAAATGACTTCGAATCCTTCAAAGTGCAAAGCAAGTGAAACTCCAAGAAAATATAGTAAAGATCCCCATTTTCAAGAAAAAAGGCAAAAGTAAAAAAAATAAAATATTTTGATGAATCAGCTTCTGATCACCAATTTTGAAACTGGAAAGAAATAATTAAAACTACTATTTTCATTAAGATACTAGATACAATATCAGCTCAACTAAATACACGTTTAACTAGTATGAGTGCTGTAATCAAATATTCAATTTTCTGTCCAACATTTTGACTAGATGTAGATAAAACTTTGTTTTGTAAGTGGGATGAATTCCAAAATAAATATTCTGAAGTAATAGGCCCAAACTTTAACCTTCAATTTTTTAATATTTACCACCTAGTTCTTCCTAAAATAATGCAGGCATGGACTGTTCACCAATTGTGTAAGGAAATAATGAACAAATATGGAGTGCTAGAATGCGACCTAACAGAAGTATTTACAGCAAAGTTATAATCAGAGGTGTAATGAACACCCCCGCATTGTGGTAGGGGGAGGGGCAGGACTCTAGGGGCCTAAAGTCTGACTGATGCTAAGTACATTCCCTTTGTACGATCCAGCTTGGGGCCCAAAATCTGATTTTGCAAGAGCCCTGTAATAATCTCAGTTACGCCACTGGTTATAATTCTGTACATTTCCTGTCACTTCTGCAGCTGCAAAAGATTATTTAGCAAATTATAAATAATTAAGAAACTGTGTGAACCAAGCTCGACCCCGTATTCATCGCTAATAGCAATAGAAAACAAAGTCGCCTCAAACCGGGATTAAACCCAAATTATTGAAACTTTAGTGAAAACTAAAACTAGGAAAAGATTGTAAACCAAATTGCTAATTTGTTGTTAATAGGCTAGTCCGACCTTCTTATAATAAACCTTTTATTCTTTATCAACATTGTTTTATTTCCTAAAACCTATGTTATTATTTGTAATCTTGTCATATATTGTTTAATTTTTTTCATTATGTATTACATTGCTTCTCGTCTTCCGCTTCCGGCAATTCCTTAACTCTGTTAACTTCCACTGTTATGGAAGAGGTCTGTCGTGGTGTCAAATCAAACATGGACGATCACTAAAGCTCACACAAGAAAACATATAGATAGTATGTAGCTTTGCTTTCTTATGTTCTTCAGAGAACGATAAAAAACTGATGTCAAAATAGCTTTGTGTATTTGAAATATTCATATATTTTTACTTGATAAAACCCAACCAAGATAGGGCCCTTATTTTTTTTTCACCAGGGCCTTTGGATACCTAGCTATGCGACTGATCAAAACATATTATATAATTTAACTAGTGGACCCAACAGACGTTGCTCTGTACACACATCTTAAATTCAAAAATTCTAAATTTTTATGAATAAGTTTTAACAATCTGGACCGTTTTGATAAAAATTTGTATTAAAAAGTAATTACAATATCTAACCTCATTACATATACGGTTATCACAATTCAATCAATCGCATGTGAGTATGTGTATACTATGAGCGAAGTTAAATGCTGTGTGAATAAAAACTTAAAACTTGTTTTAGTTAAAGGTGAAAAAGTTGAGATTCAAACTATTTTATAACAGGTATATTTATTAAATTGTACAAAAACTTAATTTATTGTAATGCCATTGGATGTACAATATTTTTGGTTAATCCTTGAGGGGTATAAAATAAATTTGATGGTTTTCCAACTCTGGAACACGCAACATATAATTGGCCGTGAGAAAAGCACAGATTTTCTAAATTTAAGCCACAAATCTTCATTGTTTGACCGTGTGACTTATTAATAGTCATAGCCAATGCCAAGTGAATTGGAAATTGTAAATGTTTGAATGGTATAGGTGAATCAGAAGGAATCATTGGGATCTGTAGTAGAAATACAACTTCCCCTTGAAATTTTCTACAAAAAATATGGGAAAATCGCTTAAAAATTTAATCTTAAAAAAAAATCTAAAGCAAATTTCGAAAAACACTTTTCATAGTGCACATTATTAGGACCTATAGTAATTATGTGCCAAGTTTTATACTTTTGGGTTGCTTAGAAGTGAAACACACATACAAACTCTTTCTTTTATTAGTATAGATTTCCAATAAGAAATAATTTTAAATAAAAAACAGTTTAATAATGTGTGCAATCAATTAGCTACACAAATAGATTTGTAGGTTAGGATAATTGTTGATCAACACACGTGTAAATTTAATAGAAAATCCATGTGAAATACTCACTTCAATTGCACACTAAATTTGTAGAATGTATAGTTTTTTTATCCACACTTCAAAACTCTTCAAACACTAATTACATCTTAATGTAATAATTTAATTAGCACATTTTATTTCAAAATAATAACACGAAGTGACGAAATATTTTCCTGAATTTGATCGCAGCACCAATTGTCGGGACAAACTGAAATTATAATAAAAGATTTTTGAGTATTTGATACTGCAATCGTAGCACAGTCTACCGGATCCAATGTAAAACATTCCAAGATCAACAATAATTTATAAATAAAAAATTAATTAAATAAACATTTTCAATTGGACCGATTTGTAAATCTAAACCATTCTCAAATCCACTGGAACAGACACAAAAAATTTCATCAAAATCGGTCCAGGAGTTTAGTCACATGCACACAAGATTTATATATAAAAAGAGATCTATTATAACCGTAGTAATAATATAACTTCCAAAGTTGGTAGTAACAAACTAATTTCAAAATTAATATTGCATAGTTCCAGATACTTCATGAAATATTGTGTATTTTTAAATTCAAGATTTGATTAAAAAAAAAAAAGAAGAAACTTTTTTTATGGTAATATATATGTCGCAGGGAAACAATGAAATTAGGGCTTTCGCCAAATCCCTAAAGGAGATAATCAATTCACGCAACATGTTAAAATATCTTTGATGTCTTTTCCCTGTAGTAAGTAAGTGAATTAGTTAAATCCCCGAACTGTTTTAGTGAAATGATGAAATGAAAAAAATATGCCACTTTTTTGGTGCTAGGGAACTGATATTTGGGGGATCGTAATAACTTTTGTTATAGTTATGATCTGCTGGGATGCATCCCCCCCGGTGCATTCCTATCCCCTCTACAGCTTTTTGGCCAATATATCGACACCCGAGCCTCATAGTCCATTCGGACCTGGCTCATTCGATCCCTCTCTAACTGCTCTTCCAGGTATTATAATTTCATGCTCCTAAGTCTATTACTTACATAGTTTTTAGTTGCTTAAAACTTTTTATTAAACTTTTAAAATTTATTTAAATCCACAATATCTTGGCTCCTGTTTGAGTCTCGGACTTGAGATTTGAATCAACTGTTCCACTCGTCAAGACCCATCCAGTCATACTTGACTCATTGTGTAGGCATGGGGAGGGCTTATGCACTAAAATATCATGCTCCCATGTTAATCCTATGGGGGTGAAATTTTTTCAGACGTCATAGGATTAACATGGCAGCATGTATGGTTCAGAAGAACAAGGACTCGACCTCCCAGGTGTCTCCCCTCCCCGCTAGACAAAAATCCTCAGAGCTATGGGGAATTTAAAAATTTTTAAAATTGTTTAAAAACGTGAAATGGGTGGAAGGAATGGGGCTAAGGGGATAAAATTACATATTTGAAGAGCTCATAGAGAGAACAATCGAATCCAGCCGGTGTGATCGACCAAGGTAGCGTAAGATTCGAGTTATTAATAGGGAAGCCCTGTAGCCCAATTCCACGTAAAGCTCATGCATACACGAAAATATGGTGGGCCTCCAAAAATTAAGTCCCAAGCTCAATCTCAATTCCTGGGGTGATATTTTTCAGACCCTATAGGATTAACATGGGAGCATAATATTTTAGTGCTTAAGCCCTCCCCATGCCTACGCAATGGGAGTCAAGTATATGACTGGATGGGTCTTGACGAGTGGAATAGTTGGTTCAAATCTCAAGTCCGAGACTCAAACAGGAGCCAAGATACTGTCGATTTAAATAAATTTTAAAAGTTTAAAAAAGTTCAAAACAATTAAAAACTATGTAAGAAACAGACTTATGAGCATGAAATTATAATACCTGGAAGAGGTTAGAGAGGGATCGAATGAGCCAGGTCCAAATGGACTATGAGGCTCGGGTGTCGAGATATTGGCCAAAAAGCTGTAGAGGGGGTAGGAATGCACCGGGGGATGCATCCTAGCAGATCATAACTATAACAAAAGTTATTACGATCCCCCAAATATCAGTTCCCTAGAACTAAAAAAGTGGCATATTTTTTTCATTTCATCATTTCACTAAAACAGTTTGGGGATTTAACTAATTCACTTACTTACTACTGGGAAAAGACATCAAAGTGATGTTATTTTAACATGTTGCGTGAATTGATTATCTCCTATAGGGATTTGATGAAAGCCCTAATTTCATTGTTTCCCTGCGACATATATTAGAGCAGGGATATGCAACTTGTTTGACTTGTAGCCACATTGTGCGAACAATGAATATCGAGGGCCACACTTTTAAAAAATGATTGAATTCGTTATAAAAAAAATTATAAATATAAGTTAAACTAGCTGTTACTTGCACACTTCGCTGAGTATTTCATTGTGATATGGATATTATTGACAAACATTATTTTAACTCTCACCTCTTGATTTAAAAAGAATAGTACTTGAATTTCTAAATTTAAAGTGGGATTATCTTTAACACTCTTGTAAACATTCCTTCAAAAAAGAAAAACCAATTTTTAGTGGTTCTCTACTCAACAAAATAAACATGGATGCCAAATTTAAAATATACATCTAATAGTTAAAAAATTTTAATTTTTTTTATTGATAAGTCTCATAACCCCCTTTGAAAGTTGATTTCCCTAAGCCCCGTTCTTAGCGGATTTCAGTTCAATTTTTAAAAAAAGCCCTCGAACCCCCTCCTTCTTAGGGGTTGATTGTTGCAAAACCTCTTTAGTTGCGGATCTTTACTTTATGACAGGAACCTGTCTGCCAATTTTCAAGTCTGTTCTCAAATTTTCAAAACGGAATATATTTATCTCCAACTCCCTCCTCCCTAGTGTTCAATTTTCACAAAACCTTTTTTGTAGTGGATCTTTACTTCATAAAAAAAGAGCCTGTCGGCAAATTTTTAAGTCTGTAGGTTTAATCCTCCAAAAAGTATGTTTATCTATAACACACACCTCTTGTAGGTAAATTTTCAAGTCAGTAGGTCTATTAATTCTTGAGATATCATGATAAGTGAGTCACTTTTCTCCTTTATATATATATATAGATCGATAATGGCAGTTTTAATTGAAGTGGTTGATAATTTTGCCTATTTGGGCTCAAACATTTATATTCTAAAAGACATTGGTGCTGAAATTAAGACGTATTATTGCTGTTAATCGCTATTTTCATAGTCTAAAAGCCTTCTTAAAGTCAAAATTAATTAAAAGACATACAAAAATTATGCTGTATAAAACAATCATCAGACCCATACTTAACTATGGATCTGAAACTTGGACTGACTAAGTCATAGACTGAACAGTTAGCCATCTTTGGTAAAGTTCTTGGGTATATCTTTGGTGTTGTGAATGAGAATGGATTATAGAGATAACATAATTTTGAATTATACAAGCTATTTAAGGAAGCAGACGTCATTAAATACATCAAGATTGAGGTTCACAAGCAACATCTGCTGAATGGATTCCTTATCCTTGATGTTCAGAATTCTCAATTACAAACCTATTGGAACTAGAACTAGGGGTACACCCAAATTGAGATGGGCTGATTGTATGGAGGAAGATTTTAAAGTTTTAAAAGTAACTAATTGGAGAATTGTCGCCAAGAGGAGAAGGCCTAGGCCAACCCAGAGCTGTCCTGTCAGTAGAAGAAGTGGCAGTTTTAATCAATTTGTTAACTACATTATTTTCAAATTGTCTATAGCTGCAAGCATATTTGATTTTAGAATCAGTTTAATGAGACAAATGTACCCTATCATACTTTTGTACACTTTTTTTAAAATCAGAAGAGAGATTGTTTGTTTACTTAGGCATAAGTTAAAGACTTAGGGCAGACCAAGTAAGTTCTCCAACTCATAGGTTGGCCTTATTCTGTTGTCTCCACAAAGCTCTGATCTTGCATCTTTTTCTGGACTTCTATGGATTCATTAAGAACATTGTTTATAGTAAAAATGATAATACCAGTCACTTAAAATATAGAATCACAGCTTCATTTGAAACTGTAATGCAGGAGATGCTTCTCAAGACATAGACAAAAATTGACTAGAATATTGATTTCTGTCAGGTAATTAATTGCATGCACTTTGAATCATACTGAAATGGATATACAATTTTGTATTTTTCCAAATATCCAAAATTTTGTAAATTCCAAATTTATGTATGTGTTTATTGTTTAGCAGAATGCAATTTGTAACACTAGAATCCCTCCCCCAATGTTCCTAAATTAAAGAAAGACTTGTGTGTGTGGTTAGTGTTTGTTCTCTTTAAAATTTTATAAACATATAAGGAAAAAGGAATATCTAAATAAAAGCAATGATCAATAGTTACAAATAATGACAAACTACAATTACAAACATTAATACCTCATGATAAACCATATCCCAAAAGCCTTGAAGATCTAAGCAATTTATTTCCTTTTCACCTCTTTTAAATTCAGAGTCATCAATGAGATCACCAAACTGCTTCAGCTTTTGACCTAACAATAAGTTTGTTAATCCAACAGTTGTGCGGATTTCATCACGAACTATACAAAAGAAATGTTAATGAAATTTCAAATAAATTATATAAGTGTATCATAATATGTACTAAAAAATTTCAGAAGGATATAAATTTGCAAATAATAACAGGAATTACATTTTTGTACATAAAAATTAGTAAATATTATTTCAGCACTAAAACATTTCATAAATATAAACAACAGCTTGAAATATAATGAATTTCTTAATATAGAATGAATAAAGAGAAAATGCACACTCCTTTGATGAAATAGAATTCTTTGATAAGACAGACAGGTACAAGCTTTTTTTAATACAAAAATAAAATTTAAAATTAGCTAAGCACAGCTGCTTTTCCTTAGAATTAATGACATAAAAAAAAATGGATCTTTTAATACTATTTATACCCTAAAAAATCCACGTATCAATACTTTACACTTGGGGTACTCAACCTTTTTCCCGCAGGGTCGCATACACATGATGAGCATTTCATGCGGGCCGCATACGCATGATAGTTATTAAATGCGGGTCGTAACAAGCGGATAATGGAAAAAGCACATTATAAAACCAAAGCAACATCAACAAACATAAAATTGATCAAAATATTAAAAATCATTTTTGGCACATTTATTTTAATACTATATAAACTTTTCTATCAAACACAATAACAAAAACATTTTTATGAATTTTTACTGAGTTGTGGGATAATTTCTATTTTCTTTCATCTAAGACTAAGCCTCTTGCTTACTTTCTACTATTTAAAAAAAACAGATACATTTGATTGCTTGTTTGATAGAATTTCCAGTTAAAAATATTTTTTTTTACGTTGTTCTCCAATAATTCAATTTCTTAGTGCAATGGACCATGATTGGGCCACTCGAAAAAGGACGGTGGGCCGCAGGTTGAGTATTACTGCTTTACACCTTTGACACTAACATGATGTCTGATTATGTTTTCAGCCTATGTACAATAGCTCGTGGCAAACATCCTCACATAATGTAATTAGCAATAATTTCTTATTTGAGAATATGATATTTCTCTCTAGCAGCCAAATTAAATACTGTCAATAAGTTTCATAAATATATTTCTTTCAAAACTGAAAAAATAACTGTAAGAAAAAAAGCTTTATTCTAAATTATGAATAGATTGCCTCAAAAATAAATTATTCATTGATAATTTTTCATGTTAATGTGGACACAGCACATTAAAAATTTTCAGTCTCTCACACCCAATCTGTAAAATAATCTTCTATTTTACTTTCAAAGCCCCTTTTATTATAAAATTTTACAGTTTTTACATATTAACATCATTACAACCAAATTTGTGCCCCAAGAATTGTGCCATTTTCCATTAAAATTTAACTGGTTGTCTTTTTTCAGGTAAAACATATGAGTAAAAATATTTTTTTGTTTATTGTCCTCTTTAGCTGTTATGATATCATGGCATAATTTACAAGGCACAAATTTGAATTTGGTGATATTAATTCCTCTAAATACTAATTTCACTACTTCATTTTACTCTATGATTTATATCATTAAGAAATTGAAAATTTATGAAAACAATATAGTGTAACTTGCAAAATTAAAGTGTAATGAAAAAACAAGTAATATATATAATAAAAAAAATTAAGTCAATTCCTACTTAGATCAACAAAGAAAAATTTTACTCTTTATAGCTACTTTTCATTAAATAGTTACAATCAATATAAATATGTATATACACATGACAGAATCACAACATTAAGTGGTAATTAATTTTAATTAATTAACATTAAAGTATCGTATTCTCATCCAAAACAACTGTGTATATAAAATTTCAGTTCAACTGAATGCTTTAAAACGTCAGAAAAAAATCTTTTAAGGTCTTGACCCAAGTTGTTAAAAATTAATCCAACATGGCTGTATCTGTAATTCTTTAAATAATTAGGGAACTAATTTGATATCGGATGTAATAGTGCAAAGCAGCGCTTTTGTTGCTGGATTGGAATCCAATATGGTGGCCTAGAGGTAATTTAATGATACACAATAATTTTAAAGGATTGTTTTGAAATACATTGAAATGTATTTTAAATAAAGGATATAGGAAGAGATTGAGAATAACCTAGATCAATCAATAAAGAATATCAATAATATGTAATAAAAAGTAACAAGTAGTAATAATAGTATTATATAAGCAGCATATAATAATCTTATATTATTTTATCGTAATTATATATAATATTTATATAGTACGATTTAATAACAGTTATTAGAAATAATAATCATATAATTTAACAGTAATTATAAAAAAGAGTAATCGTCGAATTGTAAAAAAATAATAATGCATACGATTACTCATATTACATAATTATAAATAACATAAGAGAATAGCTAAAAATAAACAAATATTAATTACAAATAAATAACAAAATATGAAATAATATTTATAAATAAATGTTAAAAGAAACAATTATAAATAACGAATATTATATGATCATTACGCATAGTAATAATTCCATTTTTGTATTACATTATGAAAAAATAATTACATAATGTAAGTTAAAATTAATTGAGAATTCTAATTACAAAATAGTGAAAGCTTGCAATATGAAATTTGCATTGCAAGTTCCTTCAATGAATTTCATTGAATAAAGAACGTAAAAAAAACCCCCCATTTTTAAAACGTAAAATAAAACAAAAATAAACGATTTATAGCGATAATTAAAAGCACAATACTTATTCTTCTACGAAAAAAATATTCTAGTACTCACTCATTTTAGAAATATCCATATTCGAAAATTAAACAAAAGACGCAAACAAGAGAAAAATTACTGGGAAAATGGTTAAATTTTTATAGAAATTAGAAATTTTTTTTAAATCATCTGAAATTAATAGGGTTACAGCGGGAAAAAACCAATAAATGTTATTTCTAACATACGTTATCCCCATGGCAACCACATTGACAGATGATAAAAATATTAAGGTAGCCAATTGTAATGTTATTGCTCATCTTGGTGAACATAAACAACAACTTATCGCTATTACCCCCGTTATGAAACTAGCACCATAATTAGTTTCAGTCAGTTTTAATTAATTATAATTAAATTATCATATTTTTACCGCAAATAATAGTGTTTCAAAAATTTCAGCTCAAATGAGCACTTTAAAATGCAAGAAAAAAAGCCTTATCAAGTTTTGACACAAATCGCCAAAAATGATGCCAACGTGGCTATATATTTGTAATTCTTTAAATAAAAAATTCTAATCAATAAATTTTCATTAATTATGATTAAATTACTGTATTGTCTTTCAATATAATCATGTATATAAAATTTCAGCTCAATTGAGCGCTTTAAAATGTATTTTATTAACAATTGAAAATTCCACCACGATAAATAAATATAGAGAGTGTGAGCTAATAGTAGGAATTGAATAAATAAAATATTAAAATAACCCAAATATTCAAGCAGATAAGCTGGGTTAAAAAGATTCATGACAATGATAAAAAAACTATCATGACAGAGTTTATAAAAAGTCTTATTTTCACAATTTTCTTTCAAAATTGAACCAGGTATCATTGCAACCTATTGGCGACATTATATGAAACAAAGCACATGGTTGCCAATTCAGTATGCATGACACATAGGAAATCAGGTTTGCCAATTTGACAAGTTATTAATAGAGTTTGTGATTGTTGCAATTATACATAAATACCCAAAATTTATTAAAAAATATATCCACTTATCATACTAGTACTAATCTAAATCTTTCTTACCATCATCAGGAACATTTTCATTACTGCTGATTTCCTCCCATGTTTTGCAACAGCTTTTTAATTCTTCAGTATTTGTTTTAAGTAGTCCTCGAAAATAAGGAATACTGAGTTGTTCTGTTTTGACACTTTTTCTAAAATTAAAAGATCATAAAACAAATGAAAATATCCAAATGATAACTTTGATAAGAAATATATTCATACGATATATATACACAATTTATAAATTTCATCCACAACATTTATATTGCAAATCATTAATTTTAAATTTATTGCTGATGATCAATAGATAACACATCATTTAAATTTTTGAAGCCTTCAAAATTTTGCAAAACTATCAATCCCTATATAATTAGTTACATAGATAATAAACACGCTTATTTGATGTTATTTAGTTTATATACATGAATTTTTCTGATATAGGAAAGAAACTATGACCCTAACTATAAAAATAATAAAATATTGAATGTTACTGCAACAAAAGTTTCAGAAACAATCATTGAAAATACAACTAAAAATATAAATACTATAAAACGAAATGATGAAATATAAATTACGTTAAATTTTTTTTTTTTTTATTGTAAATATTTATCAGCGAAAAAAAGTTATTTGAAACGTTAATGTTTATCTAGAAAGGAAAATCAAAATTTGTAGTTTATTCTTACCGTCCCAGTGTATTTTTTAATGACATCTTTTAATTCTTCAATAAGAAATTTTTTTAAAAATCCACAATATTAAAATATTGCACTACTCTTTCTACTACAAATCCAAAATTTCCGCCGTTATTTCAAATTTATTAAATGCAGCAACGGATACAGTTAAACTAATCTCCTATCAAAATAAACAGCATTATAAAAATCCCAAAAGAAAAAAAGATGAGATACTTCCTTCTGATAAGTAAAATTATTTCCGACTGTTGAAAAAGATATTGTGACAGTGACAGATCAAATGGTTTTGAATCGAATTATTTTTCTTTCCTGTTACGAAAATGTTTTCAATTTTCTTCCAGATGAAATGGAAGCAAGAACACGAGTAGATTATTTTTAAAAAGAAACCAAAGTGATATGGCTTAAATTCTTGCAATGTGTTATTTTGTTCCCTCTGTTATAAAATTTATTTATTTATCAAATAATTTTGTAAGTTCTCATTTCTATTGCTCTTGTTTGTTGCTGAATTAATGTAGATTAAAAGCTAAGCGGTGTTGATACCTAAGTGCATATGATTGACAGATTGTTTTTCCAATATGCACACTCAACCCGGGAATGATTGAAAATTGGTTTTGCTTACAAAAACGTGATTGTTAATTGTACTCTTTTTTATCACAATCATTTCATATAATTTGATACATTTAATAATGATCAGTCAATTTTTGTGATTTTTTTTTTTACTTTCTTGCATATTTCAGAAAATAACTTTATTTTAATTTTCAGATTCCTTTTTGTGTGCCTACATAATGTGATGTAAGTATAGTTAACTTTCTTAGTATACATTTTTTTGCATTCATAGAATTATTGACCAAATATTTTGATATTCCTTTTTTGTTAAGTTTTTGTCTCAATGTGATAGAAGTTTTGTATGAAATTGAATCTGTTTGGGATAAGTAAAGGTTTTGAAAAATTTGAGTTCTACTAAAGTAAATTTTTCCTTAAATGTGTATTATGTTGTGTTCTATTCTGTGTTTTAATGTTCAGTTTATGTTATTTATTACACCTACTATCACTTTTATCAAATCAAAAAATGTTGCCAAATGCTGTGATTTAGGGCTAGTATTTCAAAGCATTTCTGCACATATTTGAACACAGTAATTATGATTATGACAGTATTTGGCAGCATTTTTGTCATTGATTATGTATGCACAGAATGTCTGACAGTATAATATGTAAGTATTAAGAAATTATGTTTTAACCTGTTTAGAGAGAGGACCATGATCACATTTATGTGATCATGGTTCAACTATGTCATAATTGGTTGAAAACCCCTCTTACCCTTCCCTAGGTAGAACTTAGATGTGCTAGATGCTAGAAGAAAAATTAATTGTATACAGAAAACAAATTTTGCTATATCTTAAGATTTGGCTATGATTTTTTTATTATATCTATACTACAGGCAAATAATAATTAATTTGTATATTCTTTTTAAATGTCCTGACCACGTTAAATCCTTTGACCTGCTGAAAATCTTAATTTTAAATGTCTGTAATTATTTAAAATTGTTTGTTGATTGACTAAAGTAGGGATCAAGATTGTGTAGAATCCACTTAAGCTTTTTCACAATTCTAGAAAAATGTCACGAAATGATGCAACAGCCTCTCAATAATGTATTTTTATTGGTGTTAATTTGGGTGGTATTTTCCTAATCTTTCTAAACAGTGGGATTTTTCACAGGTATGGATATAATTTATAATTTTATAAAAGAAAAATCTATAATGAATTTCCTAGTTTTGAATCCTAAAATTTGTAATGGCACTAATTTGATTTCAGTACACTACGAGTTTTTGATGTTGTTTTTGAAACTGCATAACAAAGATCTCTGGTGGCAGTGTAGTAGTATCACATGGAGATGTTATCACCCCGTCAAAATCTATCACTATTAGGTGGAAAATTCCGGAGTGTACCAATGTATAATTAGCTCTGAAGTAACTCTTTTGCAGTGCAATGAGTTCAGTATTTTCCAAGATGTTTTTCATATAAATGTAGGATCGAGAAGTACCAGTACAACCACATCCTTCTATTGGATTCTATTTTAATGTACTGCTTGCCTCTGGTTTATATTTGTTGCCAAAATGAGCAATAAGTTTGCAAATTTAGCTTGTTTTTATATGCTATACTAGTTACCACTATTTTTATCTCTGGCAACCCTATTAACTGTGTAATAGCAGTAATTAAGTCGTTTTATTTTTATTGTTTGTACATGTGAGTACTAGAAGGCTGATAAAAATGAATGAAATGCAAGGATTAATTGAGGGTTTTTTTCTTCTTAAGTCATTTGGACAAAGGGGTTGATTGAATAGTGGGAACTAATTTGGTATTGGAGTGCTATGCACCAAGTGCTGTTTGGCACAACTCCTTAATCTCAAGAAAATAATTTTAAAAAACTTTTGAAATAAAGAATATAGGAATGGATTCAAAATAACCAATATCAGTCAATAGTTAATATCAATATAATATACTATGCAAAGTCCTATAACATAATTTAATAATTATTGTATATAATAATTGTACTATATAACTATATTGTATTGTACATAAAATAATAACATAATTTATTAAGATTGCTCAATAATGAATATCAATTAATAATTGCTTATAACTTGCAATATTACAAAAGCTGCAAGTTCCTTTAATGAATTTAATCGAACAAGGAACGTTTAAAAATGTTTTATTTAAAAGTAAAATAAAATGGAAATATGCAATTTGCAGCAGTAATTAAAATCACAGCCCTCATTCTTTAAAAAAATATCCTGGTACTTCCCAATGATATTAGAAATATCAATACTCAAAAATAGCACAAAATACAACAGAAGACTGAAGCAGTAGTTAGTGTGTGAAGAATGTATGCAACGAAAATGATCGAATAAAAAATGTTACAATAAAGATGTACTGTAATATACGTCATCCCCATGGAAACCACATTACCACTCAATAAAAACATCAAGGTAACCATATTGTAATGTTATCAACCATCTTTGCAAACATAAACTACAACTTGGTGCCTAGCACTCTAATATCAAATTAGCACCGAATAGTGTGAGAGAAGGTTTAATTACTGGAAAGTCTGAATGCCCAAAATGTAGAAGTTGTATGTATGGGGTTGAGAGAGAGAGAAAAAATTTAATTTATACATTTGATAAGAATTATTTTATACAAGGAAATTATAATCTGCATAATGTGAGCAAAAGCATAAGTGGTACATGGTTTACTGTGAGCCATTTGAGTACATATGAAATTTTATTAGTTACTAGATATTAGATTAGCATGTCTTTGAATGAGTTTGTTGTGAATAAATTATGTAAAAAAACAGTCTTTTCATAATAATTTATTTCTACTAAATTTTTATTTTTTTATGGGTTTTTCTTGTACTTTTTTTAGAATTTAATTTTTTTCAATTTTGTGTGTTGCATCACATACTTTCAGTTGTGGCTCTATTTCAAGCCATCTTCTTTCCCATTTACTTGACTTCGAGTTTGAAAACTGCACTCTTGATGCCATTTTGGCTCAATTCAAAAATCATTATCATCAAGCCCTACAGCAAAATAGGATTTCATCATATTCTTTTCTTTATAAATTAATAAATGTCACAAGTGATATAGGGTTGATGCTGTGTTTCAAAGGCATTGGACCATGATTCCTCAGCCATGCTAAAGTTGTAGTTTCATCAATTTGGTATAAATTGCTTGACAAATTGTTATATTTTATACTGATGTTTAGTCTGATTTTAAGTCTTAAATATTTATTCTCTGATTTTTTTTTTAAATGCATGATGTGTAAAGTATACATGATAGCTTCTATTTTACTCTTTGGTTCCACACCATTTGATTGCTCATCTGGCTGAAATATACTGTAAGAGGATTTTTATAACAACCAAAATTATTATTTACGAAAGCTGAAAAAAATAATAAAGAAAAAAAATCACAGTAAAAAACTTTAATTGTTTAAACAATTTAATTGTTTTAACAAAAAATATACAAATAGCACTTCAAAACAATGGCATGAAAAATGAGGACAAGGGTGATCCGTTCCTTAGAGATCCAACGCCCGGAGTGCGTTTCTTCTCCGTTTGAGTGCCTGAAAAGAGAGAGAAAAACAAGCAGTCTGCGTTAAGCAAACCGTGGGAAAGCTGCGCCAAAAGGGCAGGGGGGAAAGAAGCTCCTAAGAAGGCATGCGAGTTGGGTCATCAAATCCAATTCGTACCCCTCTAGGGGGGCGAACGGGAGGGCTGGAAGTAGTACAAAGTCTGATGTAGCTGGAGAGTGTTAATTACCGTAGTGAGCAGGCAAGGTAGTAGTATGGCTGGGGGGTCTGTAAGTTCCAGTGACAGGATAGTTGTTTTTCTGACTGATAGACGGGTTGCAGTGAGATGGCAGTCGATTGTAAAAGGGGATTGATAATGTTCTGATTCTTGATCGGATGGAAATAATTTTGAGTTCTCTATGAATGACGATGCGTGGGATGTAGCTTGGAGCATCGAGGATGAGTCTTAGGGCCCGGTTTTGTAGGATTTGTAGCTTATTTAAGAGGTAATTTGCAGAAGATCCCCAGAGATCTGACAAGCATAGGTTAGAATTGGCAGAAGGTATTGCAGGTAGATTAGCCTTTTTTTTATCCAGGTTGAGTTTTGATTTTTTAGAGAGCAGTCTTTTGAGAATATGGAGTCAGGTCCGAAATTTTTTTGAAATTTGGAGTATGTGGCTTCTGTAGGTTAGTTTTTTATCTAGAGTGACGCCTAAGTAGAGTACCTCGTCACACCAGGGGATAGTGCTGCGGAATAATTTGAGGGGGTTAAGCCTATTGAAAATGAGGACAATATCAGTTCCATCAATGGTACATTTAAGCAACTTGCCATGTCATTGAAAAGAGTAAGCATGTATAAATTAATCATTAATGATGACTAAAAAAATGATTAAACTTACTTAAATCTGTTTTTTAAAAAGAAAAGTGTTTGTTGCATTCTGCTATAATAGTGAATTTAAGAGGCAAGAAGACCAAAAAAAAAAACTTTCTTAATCATAGTTCTGGATAGAAGTACAGCTGCAGTATATAACAGATAAATGAATATATAAAGCAGTGGAATATAATCTATTTTGAGTCCTAGAGGCACATGAAAAGGCTGATTTCAAATATGGACCTGTCAACCACACTTCTATAACTCAAATATCTGGAAATCGGTATTCACATCTGTCATGTTGAAAGATAATTAGGGAAAGGGGGTCTGCAAAATAGAGTAAAGTGCACTGAGAAATGACCCATCATTATTTTGAGTTGTATCATGCTGAATTTATATTTCATTAAGATCAAAAAGCTAAAGGGAGCAATTAATATATTGCATTAGAAATTTTGGTACTTTTCCATTAGCTGTTAGTTTGGGACTTTTCCAGGTACAAGTGAATAATCGCCAAATAATGTAGAATTCTGCCAAATTTCTGACAACCATAAAGGGAATGATGGTTTGTGGTCATGTACTCTATTCTCATAATTCTTTCAAAACAAAGAATGTTTTCCTTTCTTTCTTCCTTGTTAATTTTTGTTTTAAAAATTGATGAAAATTTGGGATTTAGCCAGAACTGAAGAAGATGCAGTCACTTTTTTTCAAGAGTAAGATATATTGGCAAAGAATGCGACATGTGATCAGAATCATGAAATGAAACTGTCTTTTTGTGACGGAGTACGTTAGCACAGTGCATTCTTTCAACATGCTGTGCAAAGAAGAACATTCGCAATGGTACATTTTATGAATGATCCAGATTGAAACTGTTTTGTTTACAATTTATTATTATTTGTTTATAGTTCAACCTGTTTTACTTACTATTAATTAATATTTGCTTATGGTTGAACGTTTTTGACTTTTATTCCGTTGACTGTTTTGTCGTTTGCTTGGCTTGCGTTTGATTCACATTTGACAACATTTGCACCCGGCCAACAGAAAAGTATCGAAATTTTTTTTAATCATTTGAGTCTATATACTTTTCAGAACAGGCTATCAAAATATTTAAATAACTAAAATTAGTATTCTAGTTTACTATGCACTTTGAGTAGTTTTAAAAGTAAACTCTATTCTTTCATCTTTGTGTGACAGTACCAAAACTTTTCTCTTTCTAATTTTTTTTTTGTGAAATATTAAATCTTTTAACTAAATTATATATTATTGTTACTGTCATAGTTCTTCACTAATGTGATTCATGCTTAACATTTAGGGAGGGTGCTCTGTAAAATAGAAACCTAAATGATATAAGATGTTACTAAATTATTTGAAAATTATGTGGATGTTAATGATCATTAAAGGTATGTTTCATAACTGTATACATGCAACTAATTTTTAACTCTCAATAAAATATTTTTTGATTTGAAATATAATAAAAAATGTTTATATTTTAGATATTTTTCTACCAAAATGAAATTTAGAGACAAGATATTACCCTTTTTATTGCTGATGTTGGCTCCAGTCTGCCAATGTGTGGAACATTTTCAAGAATCAATACTAGGTGCTGTAGGTGGAGGCAACTATTCATATTATTGGTTACCTCAACCTGGTACTGTTATGCTTGTGCTTCACTCCATTGAAGGGGATGCTGATTTATATGTGTCTTCTAAAAACTTAAAACCAACTTATGATATTGAAAATCATGATCTCCAATCTACTACATGTGGAGCTGAACAGGTCAGAGTTCCATCTTATTATGAGCGTCCAGTGTCTATTGCAGTGTATGGTCATCCTTCTCATGAAGTTAGTTTATATGAATTAAAAATTGACGTTTATGAATCCGGGGCAGAAATTGAAGAAATCTATGAAGATCTAAATGCAGAAGAAACAAAAACAGCTCATTTTAATAAACCAACTTCTGTTCCAAATATACCTGTAAAAGAAGATCCAGAATATGAAGAAAGATCAGTTTTCTGGACTTTATTATTACACATTTTACAAGTTCTTCTTGATTTACTTGTTGATTGAAAAGTTGAAGTTT
This sequence comes from Trichonephila inaurata madagascariensis, assembly GCA_019973955.1. Lineage (NCBI taxonomy): Eukaryota > Metazoa > Arthropoda > Arachnida > Araneae > Nephilidae > Trichonephila > Trichonephila inaurata. The sequence continues at coordinate 91,247 of BMAV01001545.1, forward strand.
TTGTAATGCCTATTCTTAAAACAAAAAACGAGCTTTTTGATGAAAATTGTATTGTAATCGGGGTGTAGAGATTTTGTTACCTCAAAATAATTAATTTCTTTATTTTTAAAGATAGTACAATTAAATCGGTGTGTTATGTATGGGACTCTAAAAAATTGCCTTGAAGGGGGTGCATAAAAGGATTATTTTTTAAATTAAGTTTAATGCAGCTGAAAAAATTTTTTAAGTTACTGTTGGATGCCAAAACATTTATTTTTTTTAGTATTATAAATAGTTTCATATTGTAATCTTCCAATTAAAGAGGGAAAAGAGAAATATTGTTCTCTTATACACGAAATTTTAAATTGTTCATGTAAAGTACAGAAATCTCATTTTTTAAAATTGTTATTGTTTTAGATTTTTTGTGGTATTTATATTATTGGTGACTCATTTTATGTTGGCAAAAAAGCAATTTACCAATGTGGGAAATGTGGTTGGTCTGATAAAGCTAAATGTATGCTCAGTCCTTCATATAACCATTATTTTCATATTGGTACAATCTGTTTGTACAGTGCCAAAACTAATTAATATGTCACAAATAATTTATAAATACCTCTTCCACACACACACAAATTGCAATGAAGTATTTAGAAATATTTTTAAAGTGTATGTATATACATATATAAATATTTCTTTAAGTTGTAAAAATGTATTATCTAATTGATTTGATTAGATTTGTATTTTGTGTTTAGTAACAATTTTAAAAATTTTTGTATTATTTGTAAATCTGATTATAGGAATAGTTAAATATATATATTTAAGCATTAATTTATGATATGTTTAGACAGTAAGATATTCAATTAGTTATTTTTGTACTTTTAAAAATATAATAAATAATGATTTTGATGTCAGTTTTGTAAATTTCTATAATTTGTTCTCTTAAATAGTACAGTTTTTAAAGTAACTTTTGATACTTTTTTTTATATTTTGTGTAAAATAAAAACATATTGATTTTTTCCCCCAATAAAATAGTTAAATTGTTAGTAACTGGTTTTCTGCCAAAATTGTAATTATTTTTATGTTAAGATGTATGGTAAAACTAAAATATCTTTTGAAGATATTTCCTACTTCCATATATTATGTGGGAAAGGTGCTACACAGTTTTGACTCTCTTACATGACATATTTTGTGATAGTTATTAAATATATAAGATGAATAAAGTATTATATAAAATTATCATGTTGATACTTATCATTTTGACATTAAATTTAAGGAATATCAATCAAAAATAAGAAGTATTTATTCAGTTTTATTTATTTAAATATGAAAAACTTTATTTTCAGTGTAAAGTTTTCACTTAGAATTTTAAAAAATACTCATATTTTATATATATATATATGAAATATTAACGTTTAGAATTTTTTAGCTGTTAAGTTCTATTATTTTTGTTTCAATGAGTATTGATTTGCTCATTTTGTTTTACTACTTTATATTTAATATTAAATATTTAATTACCTTATGTAAATACTTCTCCTGCTAGAATTAGTTGTTAAAATTATTCTGATTTCATTTCTCATCAAATTTAGATTTGTGCAGACAATTTAAAAAAATTGTTGATTATTTAGTTTGATTTAAAAAATATTATAAAAATACACTTATTGGAATTATTAAGTTTTTTGTATGTGAAAAATTAGAAAGCAATTATATAAGGTGTCCCAACATTCATTCAAGAAATAATTTCCACAAAACACTAACTCGAATACTTGACTGATGACATGGTCAGGAAGCCAAGCAAGGGGAAAGAATAAATAAAATAACAAAACACACTGGTTTGCAATTAAAAATTGTAAATTTTTTATTGATTCATGAACTATATAGTATAGGATTATTTGGAGTGACATATTGGGTATCACTACAGTTTTGTTGGACCAGTATGCATTCTTTAGTTGAAAAATAAATATTGCTGTATTTCATTGATACTGGTCTTAGTTTTCTTTCTTGGCTGCAGACTTGTTGGGACTTAACACTAAAAATCCTTCCTTCCTTCCTCAGTGGCTCGACAGCCCAGGGTGGGCCTTGGCCTTTTCCAGGGTAGCCTTCTTCCTGCTAGTGTTCTCCAATTCTTAGTTCTCAAAAGTAGGAGATCTTTTCTAGGCCATCAATCCCTCTAAGATTTGGCATGCCTTTTCTCTTGTGCCAATTGGTTGGGCATTGAAGACTTTTAGTGGTGCTGTCTTTGTCCATTCTGATGTGACCTGCCCATTTAATTCCTCGTATTTTGATGAAGTTAATGATGTCAGATTCTTTATATGAGTGATAGAACTCAAATTTGATCTCTTTTGCCAAGTTCCATTTTCATGAATTTCTTCAAAAATAAATCTTAAAAACTTCCTTTCGTAGATAATTATCATGTTCTCATCTGTTCGAGACTTGCACCAAGTTTCACATGCATAAATTAGTACTGATCTTAAAAGACTTATACAATAGAACCACACTAAAAATCCCTAAGATAAAAAACCCATTGTGGTTAAATTACACAGTAAATCCTAACCATCAAAACAAGGAATTACATGAGCAGTACATTTTAAAAGATTGTTCATGAGGGGAAATGCATTGTTCTTTCATAGTGCTTCATTCTTAATAGACCCTGAAATGTCACATATTTTTTTTTCATTGCCAACACTTTACCACACAAATGGGGCTAAATTCAAATATTGCATGAATTTTGGGATGCCATTTATAAAAATAATTTAGTCATGAATTTTTCTACCAATTTAAATGTTTGATGGGTTTGATTAAAATTTTTTTTTTTGAATTGAAGGTTTGTGCCATGGAGGATGGGAGAGATTAATTCGACTGATTATGATTCTTTTTGTTCAAATCATTATGAATGTGTTTTATTAGGTAACAATGGATATTTTGTTTAAAACACAGACCCCTTTTGAGCTGCTTATTTTCTATTATTTTGCAATCATTAAAAAAAATGGCAATTTTTAAAGAGCAAGGGTTAGTGATGCTATGCATCATTTCCATTTTTTTTATACTGATAAACTCTTGCTCATAGCTACTAAAGAGAGATTGAAATTAAAGTGTACAAAAACATTTTTTTTTTTTTCTATTTTATAATTTGTTTATTTTTTTTAATGGAATTTTTTTAATGCTTTGAGAACCTTGAGAAAGCTTCTGGTTTTTAATTATGGAATGCTTTATTTAAAAAATTGAAGTAATAAAGTTCTAAATATAGATTATTTCACTTATTTAAAAAGTACAAAAAATGTGATGTAAAACTTTTGGATATTTCTTTTAAAACAAGTGCTTTTCTAAATTGCATATTCTAATATGAATTTCTAACTAGTAAAATGTGTTTCTTATTTTTTAGATATAACTGTAGAATTTCTATTCTTAAACTCTTTAATAAAGAATTAACTTAAGATAAAATGTAATATTAAATGAGATTCTCTTTTGTTACATTTAAAATAATATTGTTTTTTTAACTCTATTTCATCAAAAATTTTACTCTAGTGAAAAATTTTAGAAATGCATCATTGAACTATCTAAATATTTTGCTCAGAAGGTAAAGTTTTTGTTCTTCAATACAAATAGGTATATTAATGTTTTGTATTTCATTAAAATTCTCAAACTTTCTTTAATTTATTTGTTACAATTTGTACAGTATTTGTGTTAAAATAATCACTTTTAAAAATTTGAAAAAAATATTTTTTATAAGGTACAATTTATATATAAATGTTAGATTGTGATAAAATTAAGTGGAGACTTATAATCTGAATTTATTAATGTTTTGTGTGGTTTCAATGCTAGATTAAGTGAGTGAATGTATGTGAATGTTTAATTATTATGTATACATGTTATGTAACTCTTGTCAAAGTAATTTTTGAGTGATAAAACCCCTTTATTGTATTTTAATAAAAAAAACCAAAGCTGTCCGTAAAAATATGTGTAGATAATAAATGTGATTTATAGAGTGTTAATAATTGTAAAATATTAATGATTTTGAAATAAAGAAGCTTCATCTTCTGAACAATGTATTTATTTCATTGATTTAAAAAAATACATACATATTAGTCGTAACATTTTTTGTTTGCTTTCCTTTAAAAACTGTTTATGAAAGAATTGTTATACTTTTGCATCCATTTTCTCTCAAATCAGTCAAATTGTTTACAACTGTATATTTAAGTTTTTCTGGAATAAAAAATGTGTGGCATTGTACCAGTTTGAAGAGCGAATACTAAAATCTGATTTGCAGTGGTCATTTTTTAACAAGATATTTTAGTCTCAATAGTGTTCCGGAAATTTTGGCCTGTTTGCTTTTCTGCTGTAATGGTCATTTGTGGGCCAAGGGAGATTATACTCTTTCGACAACAGCAAATGAATAGGAATGATCTTGGCGATAAAAATAGATGTTTCTTTAGAAGTGCAGAATATTTTAGATGGTTATTTGATTAGAAAACTTTATAAACTCCTACAAGAGGTTCTTTCCAGCCTATTTAAGGACAATCCAACTATGGAGTCAAAAATTTGCCAATGACTATGTGCTTCATTTGCCTTATGCAAAATTGTGTTTCATGTAATCAATGTTGTGTGACTTTTGAATCTGTATTATTCTGAGTGCCTCGAGTGTGTTAAATTATTTTCTTTTTGAAGAAATATTCCCTTTTGACTAGAGCATTCCAGAGTAAATTACGATTTGCTCCGAAAGAACCTTGTCTGTTATATGTGTGGACCTTTCTTGTATTTAATAGACGCTCACAACCACGAAATAACGATCAACCAAAGCAGTAAAAAATATACATTTAAAAACATATTTAAAATATTTGATAACGTTTAGTGATATTATATCGTTTGTTTTATAGTTCGAAAATGGAATTTGATTGGTAAAGCACATTGGGGCTCTCTTAGCGATAGCTTATGCGAATTCCATCGTATTAAAGGGAAGGAGGCTGCTAAGTATTAAATTTAACTGATTATAACCTTCCATTTTTCACGTGGCAACAATGGACCATTTAAAACTTTTTTTTCTTTTGCTATGGCAATTTTTATTGAAGATTGATATAGTGTTTTCCGTCGTCACCAGGTGTTGCATTGTGTGCTCGACTCAAATAAGAATTTTTTTCTTTCATTGCATTTCAGCACCGACGAGTTATGGCGCTGGCCAAACTTTGAGAAATTCCCCGCGTGGGTCTTATAGTATGCTTCTAATATTTTTGTTTGATATAAATAAATGTGCAGTCCTTGAGTAATACGTTTTTTTTTTCCCGGATGAATCGTCAACAACAATCTATAATGAACCGCATCCTTTCCCCGGTTACAATGCGAAAAACATAAGTCAAACAACTGTCTTCTCAGTTAGTTTTAAACGACTTTACCAATATTTTACGTTTTTTATGTTATTTGGTTGTAAGATCTCAAAAATTTCGCCGCCTGGGGCCGACCTGAAGTTTGTCGCCTATTTTAATTATTAGTGAAGAAAATTAGTAAAAGTAAAAAAAAGCAGCATTAAATTTTTTTATTGATTAAAAATGCACTTTTCATGGTTTTTTTTATAGCAAAATCTTTTACACAATTGTTAGTATCAATATGTATGTAATGTTCAAAAGCCAGAATAGCTAAATTTGTTAGCCTTAACGTGGACATAGTCGATCTGAGATAAATTTTGATTAATTTTAGCTTAGAGAAGCTTCTCCCGCAATTGGCATTACTGATGGCCAGATGTTAAAAAAAAAAAAATTCTCAACATTATGATAATGTTTGGTAAGCCATCTTCAAGTTTTCACTCAATAATATATTTTAATAGAACCAGACCTAATGATTTCTTTTTTACAGCCTGGGTCTGTTGCAGCTACGAAAGCTTGTAGACGTATGCGCTTTATTAATGTCTTGAGGAGCTTGACCTTAGTTAAGTGCGTCCATGCTCAATATCACTCAGGGCTTAAAAATGCATACTTTTGAGCTAGATTCTGCAACTGTTGGAATCATTCTCGAATTTCAGCAACTACTCTGCCTATTGAAGAAAACATTGTTCGCCTCAAGTCATCTTCGTACGATAACTGAACACAGCTTTACATCAAATATATGCTTCCTCCTGATTCGTCTTGGGGTTAAAAGAAATTTCAAGCTCTTCACATAAACTTTTATCATATATTAAAGCGTCATCCACGAATTCCTCTCGTTTTGCTTCTAATACAATCTGTAAAGCACGTATTTTTTTAGCACATTGATGGATATTTAGTCTCTCTGTTTGCAAATAATTTTGAGTATCATTGACTTCACACAATTCCGATTGCCAGAAGCATAAGTAACAAAAACGAATGCGATTGCATGGGAGACTAATAGACTTCCTGCATCTGTGCGTGTATTAAAGCTTTCACTCGTTTCCGTCAGTTTCGTCGCGTGGGTGCGATTTGGAGTTTGAAATATTTTTTGAATTTAAATACCGCGGTACTTGCCACCCCTTTTCGTATGGCGCCTTCTGCACCCCTCACTCTACGTCACTGCAAAAATAGAAATAATTTAACTAAGAATATTAACAAAAATTTAGCGAAAAAAGTGGTTTATGAGATTGATGTTTAAATGCTACTTTCATTTTTAATTTAGTAGTTGTAAACAAGATTTCAGAGTCGCAGATTGTAATCGCACTACAGTCCAATTAATATAGTAGCTGTATTTTATGTATTTATTACTGTATTACTTCACAGAAGACGGCTGCTAGCAGCTCTCCGCTCTCTGTCTTGATGTGACTGATGTCTGGTGTTAGCATCTTGATGGGTGAAGAAGACATGTGGCTTCAGATGTGTAAGGGACCAATGGCGTGGCTCGCACTGCTGCTTCGGTTCTGGATTGCTATTGGTTATTGGAAGTGAACTGTTGGATCTGTGTTGCCCTTTTCAGAGAAAAATTAAAAGACTATTGCAATTTAAAGAGCTATATTGGATTAAAATAATTAAAGTTCAGTAAATTAAGAGAAAATAAACTTTACAATTAATTATCAAGGAGCGATTCTATTATAAGAAAAGCTTTTTGCTTGCCATCTGTACTATTTTTAAGTGCAGGGAGTAAAGATAGAAGTTAAAGCATTTTTTTTTAACTAGATCTGATAAAATTTTGAAGAGTTCGATTAAACTTGCGATTTCCGAGACATTTGCCTCGGAGATGGGGAGATCTTCAAACTGACTTTTGCTTCTTATTATTTTTCTTGTGGGTAATGGGGGTTTTATGAGGTTTTACTTGCAACTTTGTCAGCGAAGGAAAATCCCTCAACAACATTGTTGCTAGTAAATTCCTTTCCTGTGGTGAGAGGGGTGCCTTTTTTGGGCTTGGGGAACTTCGGGCATTTAGTGTAGCAGGCATTTTATGTATTTATACACATTATTTAAATATTTGACTTGGAATTGCTTACCATCGCCTAATCGCTGTAACTAGCGTAACAAACACAAATTCATATTTTATTAAACACTTTCTCAGTTTTCCTCAATTATGTGTATTTTTAAAAATTCAATACAATTTTGTGTTTCAGATTTTTTTTAATACTGTTACGAATTTTGTGTAATGGATTCTTAAAATCGTGTTTAAATAATTTATATCTAGATGTGTAATACGTTTATATTACTCTCTGTTGTATTTATTTTATGATAAGATTGTAATATTCGAAAGCAACGCCGTTTCTTATATTATAATGGCAATTCAATAGAAACTTGACGAAATGTTGACGATAGAACCAAGTTGGTGGCCATATCAATACTTCTGGAAATTACGGGAGAAGTTTACCAATATCATGATCTACAACGTAAGCAGATTCTTCGAGAAAAATCCGTGCGGACTATAAGTAGGATCCGCTCCCTGAAATTTAGTTCGTATTGTTTTGACCGTTGAAAATTCGGCTAGTGATTATTGCTACTTCAGCTGTTGAATATGACGAGCGAGTGCTTGTTAATAATCTTTAACATACTTGTATTTTTAGACACTGATAGTTGTGTCTGAGACGCTGTAGAAGATGTGAAGACCTTCTGAGATTTATTAAAAGCGAAATATAGTGCTGCATCTGTATTTAAAGGATTGTTTTTCTACAATAAATTTTCATCGTTCCTGAAGAGTTGTAGTGCTGTTTGAGATAGATAGTATAAAATCCTCAAACCCAGATCTGCGTTACAGTTTGGCGTCAGAAGTAGTGATTTTATGCCAGTAACAAGAGCGGAGGAGAAGCAACTGAAGGCTTTGTTGGAAGACATAAATGCCTTGAAAAACGATCAAGAAGGAACTAAGGAGAGAATGGAGAACATGCAGAGAAGCCAAGAAACGTATGGAGAATATGCAGAAATGTCAAGAACACTTGAGGTATACTCTAGAAAAGAAAATCGATAGTGTTGCAGAGAAAATCAACAGTGAAGAGAGAGTAACTGTAAAAATGGAAGAGTAGTTGAAGAGAAGATGAAAAAGAAAATAGAGGAGAAAATTTAAAGAATTAGAGAACAGGTTGATGTGAAAGAATTGTTGAAGTATGCGGAAATTTTAGCCTTGTGTCACAGCAAGTAGAAGATCCAGAAAGGAAGCTTCTGGCTTGCGGGAATAAGAAGAAAGTGTAACGTCGTGAGTAGATAACAAACAAAGAAAAGTTGTCACAGCCTCATTTTAAAATTAAAGCAGTATTTATTTGCTTCATAGGTTACTAAATATGAAGTAATAAAGTCCAATATAAATATGCCAAGCCGGTGCAGTCAGTCTATCTCACGGGAGTTAATCCTTTTCCCGAAAGGCACTCGCTCATCTCTCAACGTCACCGGCGTTCATCGTCTCACCTCTTGTTCCTCTCCAATCTCCTTTTTTTCGGGGCTCCTCTCAAGTTCTCTCCATCCAAGGCTCTTTCTCCGTCTCCTAAAAAACCCTTTTAAACACCAAGGGCGAGTCCGCAACACGCCCCTCGTCTCTTCTCATTGGCAGGCCACAAATGTCTGCCCTCGTCCCCGGGCCACATTTGGACTGGAAACTAAGGGCGCCATAATTCTTACCTAACTTCTGAACACCCTTATCCATCACACCACCTGAGTTCTATAATCCCATTCTCTCGACACCGGCCGAGGCGACAGGATTCTTTCATACAGGCTTCGTCTATTGTCAATGGGGTCTCGGCCCTCTTTGACCATCATAACTCCTAGACCGGGTGTTGGCGTTTGCCCGAGGTCAGACAATAAACAATGACCCCATGGCCACGTGCACTTGTCACTCACACCTGTTCGGAGCCATAAAACTTAGAATGAAGGGAAGGGTGAGCTTCACCCCAATCGAAGACGTCACAACTCCTTCCCCCTGAAAAGGTCCATTTCACTGGACTACTCTGGCCTCAGGTTGGTTCACTTCTTAACATTTCACATCGAAAGGTTGTCTTATCAATGAGACAGCAATGACCAGGACAGCAATCCAAGCAACCAATACAATTAAAAGTAAAATAAATAAATCCAAAATTCTATAAAACGTACACTTTACAATAAAAACTTAAATTTCTGAATCTTGGATTATTTTTTTCCTTTTCTTAAAAGTTACATCACAACTTAAAATTTAGGGTTTTAAAGAAATTAAATCAAATCATAATATTTCACTAATTCTGATACATTAAATCGCTCAATCAGTTGTGTTAAACATCTATGAGCATACACATTAATAAGAGACACAAAAAGATTTTCAATAACACATAATATCCTTCCACCTTACACACACAAACACTCATACTCATATAAATATTAATTCACACCTAGCACAAATCCAAAGAATTGCTTATTCCCATCTACAATTCCAACGAAATTACCAACGATATTAAATAAACAAAATAAACACCTATAAATTCCAAGCTTTGCAAACAACAGTAAAATTTTTTTTAAATTAAGAAGTTTAAATCAAGACCTTCTAAATTAAGTTAAATTTTGGCTATCGGTATGCATTCTTACAACCATTATGACAAGTTATTCCCAATTCATGGTATTGTCTTCCATTACGTTAGTTATTGAGGAAAATTAGACACTTTAATTGGGAATATAATTAACATACTTCATTAGCTCATGCAATGAATTTACTAAGTATATATTATGTGCCTCGAACAAATTTTCCGACTGCTCTAATTTACCTTTGGTCGATCTGACTGCCGACCCAACCCTACTCAACCATTTTAATACAAAGTAAATTTGCTTTTCACGATTTTTCCAAATTTGCATCAAAATGTCTATATCGACCATTCGTGATACATCAATCTGCTCTAACCATCTCAAAATCTGTGTCGTTAAATTACATCCATAAGAAGAAGCACATACAAACTTAAACCTCACTTTTTTAATAATGTACATGCCAAATGGCATAACGCACGCGGCATACTTCGGATAACTCATCATGAGAGAACGACGAAAATGCCACTTCCACAAATCCAGTACAGTGACCCACGAAGCCGCGTTGTTCTTTTCTACAAAACCTTCCATTTTTAATAAAAGATAAATCTCGGCTCGCGTCACCTGGTTCAAAAATTCCTATACTTAATACATTTAATACGCGGGTACGGGTATCGGCTCACTCTTCCTAACCAAACAACGGGCAGAGCAGAGTACGGTTGGACTGCCCCATCCCGTTCACACCTAAATCTAAAAGATACTCTATATCCTCTCGTAGCGAATTAATTAACATTTGGGATGTACAACAAGTTTTGATTTTAAACGACTTTTCCGTATTTAAATTAATATCCTTCTGCCTTAAGGAAATCGTCCCAGATTCTGGAGGAAAACCTGTTTTCTTTTTAGCGTTAATCATTCTTAAACAGTTACTTCGATCAGGCGGTAATTTAAAATACAGTTGACTTTCCCTTAAAATACCCTGGAAGTCAAAATCCATAAATAGCTTTACCGAATAGAGAATTTCGGAATCTTTCACTATTCCCTCCGAGCTATTCTCCATAACCAAATTTGCAAAAATCCGACTTCCTACGGTACAATTTTATTAAATTAAGACAATAAATGGTACTGCGATCTCTTTTCCCGGGTAAATCTATCTCGAAATTAAATTCTGAACTAAGGCTAGACCTATTATCCGTCTCTAAACTGTTCTTATCAATCTCCTTTGGTTTTGAGAGATGCAAACGCATTGTTAACTCACCTCTCAAGCCTCTCCGCACATCTGCTTTACATACACTCATGCTTTTTTTCTTTTTCCCTATTTAACTACCCTGCTATCTTAGCCATTTTATGATTTCGAAAACCTTCACGATTCACTGTTAACTGCTTTCCACCACCCGTTAACGTCACAATGGTATCTTCTTTTTCCTCGCATTTATTTTCACAACTCAAGATTTCAGGGTTCACCCTTCCCCTTTATCTCCTAACAATTCTAAATAACCATGTCCTATTTCATCAGAATTTATTACCCGCTGTGCACACAAAGCGACTGCTCTAACATTTTCTCCACCTGCAAACGACCCAACTTTCCTTTCACAATCACCAATTCTATCCACATTGATTTCTTTCCCCTTCTCAATCATAAACCTGTTATTCTTCTCTGTTCCTGTCCCTCTTACTTCAGACGGGGGACGTTCGTCCATCTCACTGGAAGGGGTCACAATTTTCATTTTCAAAATCACAAGACGTGGCGTTCTCCACGCTTTTATTAACTACCGGGTTAATTAACGGCCTACACTTACTAACCGATTCACTAACTTCTGCGGTACGCTTTCCTGGCAAACAATAAACATTTGCGAAATTGTTAATCCTATTCCCTGACTTCAATTCATTTTCTTTTAACTTATTTCTGAGTTGAGCTCTTAGTCTTTCTAACTCAAATTCCTTAGCTAGTCTACGCTCCTCGAATTCCTTAATTTCCCGTTTTTCACGTTCCTTAATTTCCCGTTTTTCCTCCAAAATATCCTCCAATAAACATTTAGCTACTTCATCATTATAGTATTTACTTTGACAAATTCTCTTCTTAAATTCTAGCTTGGGTAAAGTAATATCAACTTCCACCCCTAATTCTTTCGCAACTTCTAACAATACGTCTTTTCTTTCTCTTAACAGAAACGCCATGATGCACTAATACACACAAAACCAAATCTAAACTTAATCGTTACAAAAATTATACAAAGACTCAAGGTAAACTAACAATACACTAGACCTAGACTTAACTATTTTTCACAAATATACGCAAATCTAAAACCAAAACAATAAGCTACACAACAGTGCACCTCAACGCTACAAGTATCACTACTATATACTAAATTTCACAAGTCTATAGCCTCAACAATATCCTACACAATATTGTACTAACACAACAAGTATAACTACTGTATACTAAATTTCACAAATCTAAAACAACAATACTAATATCGCCCATTTATACACTTCATACAAAACTTAAAAATCTTTCTAGCCTCTTATTGTTTACTAAATTTACCTAGTCTTTATATTCCTTATCTCAAAATTTTACATACAAAAAACAATACTCAGTTGCTGCCCCGAAAATAATCTCAAAGAAAAGACACCTTAAAATTTGTAGACGAAGACATAGGAACACTCAGGAACTCTTTAAACACACAAAGTACTTCTTAAAAAACAGCACTCCTCACAAACAGGCAGTAACTCATGGCGTCTTGACACTGGGAACTCTTGAAAAACGTCCATCAAAACAAACGGGTAAACCGGTCCTCTTAAATCCTCGTTGATTCATCAGGCAGGAACTGGAAGACTGGAACTCTTCGCTCTTATAGCAGGCTCTTTTCGCAGCAGGAACTCCGGGAGAACTTCTCATAGCGGGCAATTCCAAAAATCAGGTGGGCACACTTCATCACTAGCAGGATCGGAAACTTCTTGTAGTCGGCGCTCCCAAAATCAGTCGGGCATTAAAATTGTCTCATCACCTTCGCACACGGCTGGATTTTTTTTTCTTTCACTAAAAACTAAGGATTCGGGCATCTATTTACTTAAATGCCGTATTTACACCGCTGCCACCAATTTACTATATATATAGGTAGCTGTAACGTCGTGAGTAGATAACAAACAAAGAAAAATATTGTTGTGACATAGCCATCGGTCGATAGCTATGTCGTGGGGGTTCCGCGTAAGTTAGAGGTGTGGGATTATCGGAAAGATGAGACATTCTATAATTCTTAATATGACTTGTATTAAGAATTTAACTTAAATTACTTATATAACGAACAAACTTATATTAACTTGAGAATAAGCCAAAGTATGCCGATTTATTTAAGTCAGATCGCACAACTAGATCACTTATCAAAATATAACTAATTATCTGCCTAATCTCGCTTCAATATTAAACTAGCGTTCAGAATATAATCCTCCTACCTTGGTTGAAGACTCAACGATTCTGATACCTTCAGGTAGACTTATGTGCTCGTGTGCAATAGTTCCTCCTTGTAAATATTAGCGAGGGTGGGCGTCTCCGTGATTCTTGAGTAGCCGTCCAAACGCACTTCCAACTGTTCCACACTAAGCTTTCTCTAAGATTGCCATTATTTCTCACTAAACTTTCTATCCTTTTAAAGGTTATCTTATTTGCATTGTTGCTTCGTTTTTCCTCTTGGAATTGGGTTGGAAAAGTTTTGCCATTAATCGTGGCCGTCAAAGAACGTAGGAGTTATGTTAGAAGAAGAACGCGAGAGATGTCACATTGTTACAGCCTCATTTTAAAATTAAAGCAGTATTTATTTGCTTCATAGGTTACTAAATATGAAGTAATAAAGTCCAATATAAATATGCCAAGCCGGTGCAGTCAGCCATTCAGGGGTTTCCTTTTCCCGAAAGGCACTCCTCATCTCTCCGTCACGGCGTTCATCGCTCACCTCTTGTTCCTTCCAATCTTTTTCGGGCTCCCTCTTCCCATCCGGCTTTTTCCGTCTCCTAAAACCTTTAAACCCGCGAGTCGCAACACGCCCCTCTCTTTTCTCAGGCGGGCCCACAAAGTCGCCCTCGTCCCCGGCCATTCGACGGAAACAAGGGGGCCATAATTTACCTAATTCTGAACACCCTTATCCATCACACCACCTGGGTTCTATAACCCCTCTCTTGACACCGGCCGAGGACAGGTTTTTTCATACAGGCTTCGCCTGTTGTCGGGTCCCGGCCCTTTTTGACCATATAACTCCTAGACCGGGTGTCGGTTTGACGGGGCCCAGCAAAACAATGACCCCATGCCACGTGCACTTGTCACTCACACCTGTCGGCCATAAATAGAATGAATGGAAGGGTGAGATTCCCCCACGAAGACGTCACAACCCTTCCCTGAAAAGGTCCATTTCACTGACTTCTGTCAGGTTGGTTCAGTTCTTCACATTTCACATCGAAAGGTTGTCTTATCAATGAGGCAGCAATGACCAGGACAGCAATCAAGTCCAATACAATAAAAAGTAAAATAAATAAACCAAAAAATTTATAAAAGACCTTTTTACAATAAAAACTTAAATTTCTGAATCTGGATTTTTTTTTTTTTTTTTTTTCCTTTTTTTAAAAAGTTACATACAACAAAATTTGGGGTTTTTTAAAGAAATTAAATCAAATCAAAATTTTCACTAACTTGATACATTAAATCGTCAATCAGTTTTTTAAAAACATCTATGAGCATACTTAAATAAGAACACAAAAGTTTTCAAAAAAACAAAATCCTTCCCCCTTTAACACACACAAACAAACACTCATCTATCAAAAAAATTCACACCAGACAAACCAAGAATGGTTTAACCATTTACAATTCCAACGAAATTCCAACGATATTAAATAAAAAAAATAAACCCCTATAAACCAAGTTTTTAAACAACAAAAAATTTTTTAAATTTTTAAAATTTTGCATCGGTATGATTTCAAAACCCATTATGACAAGTTATTCAAAATTCTTTAATTGTCTTCCAAGTTAGTTTTGGGGGAAAATTTAAACCCTTTTAAATTTGGGGGAATAATTAAATTTTTGAGACATAGCCATCCTGTATGACCATGTCTTGCCGGTTCCGGTAAGCTGAGGTGTGGGATTATCAAAATGATGAGACATAATTTTTTACAACTTTTATTAAAGAAACTTATAATTAAATTCAAATTTTTACAATTATTAATTAGGGGAATCAAGCCCAAAGTAAATCACGTATTTAAGTCAGATCCGCAATTAGACCCTTTTATCTCAATTATCAAAATAATCCAATCAAATTACTAATATCAAATATTCCCTTTTTCCCAGTTTTGGTCCCTTGTAGAATATAATCTATAACTTTATATAAGAAGATTTTTATCCCGGGGCAGCTAATTTTGACTGCTTTTCGGGCCCCAAAATTTTCAACTAAGCTTTGTCCCCTATTATCAGAATGATTCCCACTCAACCTCTGGCCCGCTACGCTATATTTTGCTATCTTTTTATTTTTTTAGGTTTGCCACGTTATCCTTTTTTTAGTATATTCATTTACATTTCGATCCCCCTTTTTCTTCTTGGGATTGGGTTGGGGTTTTTCCATTAATCGTGGCCCAAAAAAAATAGGGCATGTTTAAACAGAAAGACGCGGAACGTCACAACCCCCCCCAAGAAGAAAAAAAGTGTTTTCTTGGGTTCTAAAAGCCCCTTTAAAAAATTCGTCTAAATCCTATTTCAAATTTTTTCCTTTTGAGTTTTTATTTAAATTTTAATCTTAAATCATCATTTTAACTTTTATAATTTTCCCAAAATCTATCTTGACTTTAATTTTCATTAATTTTAATTTTAAATTTTTTCTTTATAATTTCCAAAATTTTTTTGACTTTAATTTTCATTGCAATTTTTAAACTTTAAATTTTTCTTTTATAATTTTAAAATTTATCTTGACTTTAATTTTCATTACTCATCTTGAATTTTAATAAATTTTTTTTTAAATGTGACAATAAATTTTTTTCCAAAACTAGGGCCCAAAATTAATAATTACTGTTTTAAATTTTGCCCACTCTCCTTTTTTTTCGTTCAAAAAAATTTATACACTTAAAAATACCATTCTTGGGGGGAACCCACCAAAACTGATATGGGTTTCTTCGCCCCTTTCTTAACACCTGGAAACACTTTAAGTTATACTTTTCAAGATTTTTGGGTCAGTCTCCCTGAAATGAAACTATTTGAGTATCTATTTCCAAAATATTAATAATTTTACAAATTTTTTATATATCACAAAAAATTTTTTTATCTCCATCCCTACATCTGGTTTCAAAAAAAACTCCCAATGAGCCGCACGGTTATTTTTAGTCCCCTGACCCCGCTTTTCCCCTGATCTTTTAATTCCTTGGTTTTTTTTTAAACCCTTTTTTATTTTTTTTTTTCATTCCCTACTGAACTAGGTGGATCTGACCAGTATTTTTTTTTATGGGTCCTTTCTGTATTTTTTTTTTGATTTGATTGGTTACCAACCCCTTTTCCCTCAACCACGTTTCACCGCAGATTTTTTTTTTCCCCATATTGTGACTATTTAATCCTTGTTTTTTTTCCGAAGTACGAGTTTCTGACGATCCCCCTTTTGGGATACTTTTCCTATTTTCCCCCTCGTCACATTTCCTATGACGATATATTTTTTATTTGATCTACGTTAACGTTAATCTTTTTCCCGATTTCCATATTACAATATTGTTAAATTTCCCTTTATTTTGGGACCCCATAGGGCCCCTCAAATTTTTGTTTAAATTTAGACATATTTTGTTGCAGCTGAACTTACGGGGTGGTTTCTAAAAAAAACCCAATCATTTACCTTTTATTTTTATGTCCTTTCTACGTCTATTATAATTTTTTTCCCACCTTTCCTTTTTAAATTTTTCTTTTTAGTCTAGTTTTTTAAAAAGCTTTTCTGATATCCAATTTTTAAATTTTAGAGTTTTCCCATCATAACTAGTTTTGAAAGGGTTTAATAAATTTTTCGACCTAAAATAACCAGCCGGTTTTTTTCCCCGTTGTTTCATTCACCGCTGTAGAATAGCGTAAGCAAACTCCTAAGAATTGGGGACCCCAAAAGTATCATGTTGATCATTAACGTAATTTGAATCATTTCCCTTATATCTCGATTAACCTTTCAGCCGATTTGTTTTGTGGTCGATATGCAACAGTCTTCACATGCCTTATGCCTAATCTTTCACTTAAGTGCTCAAAAATCTCGGATATAAATTGGGGACCATTATCACTTTTTAAATTTTTTTGGGAGCCCATAACGGATAAAAAAAAAAAATATCCCTATTATACGAGATGGGGCCCTTTTTTAAAGGGGTATAATTTCAGCCCATTTGCTGAAATGATCGGTTATTACAAAATATAGGGTTACGTCTTTTTCCGATATGGGATCGGCCTAATAAATCTAACGTCACTTTTCATTCGGAAAACGATATAATTGGTTTTAACCGACCAGCTGGTCGTTTTTATAGTTATTAACTTGGACATATGGCATGTAGAGACATATTGAT
This sequence comes from Trichonephila inaurata madagascariensis, assembly GCA_019973955.1. Taxonomy (NCBI): domain Eukaryota; kingdom Metazoa; phylum Arthropoda; class Arachnida; order Araneae; family Nephilidae; genus Trichonephila; species Trichonephila inaurata. The sequence continues at coordinate 108,664 of BMAV01001545.1, forward strand.
CAAAAAATTTTTCCCATAAAGGGAAAAAAAACGTCCAAATTTTTATGATGTTTTAAATCTGCCGACGTTTCACTTATTGGCTTGTCATGAAATTTCCAATTTCTTCCAAAGTTTTTTGGAATGTATCCCGCATTTCACCTAATGACGTTGCGTGTTTCGCATAAAAAACAATCCTTCAATTAAACGGGTTACCAATTTCACATATTTTGCATTAACCGAGTTACTTCCGGGTTTTTAAATTTTATTTTGCCCCAATTCTGGGTCATTTTCTTTTCCCTCTATTAATTGTTCCCGGAAGTAAGTACCTTTTTTGATTTCCCAAAATTTTATCACCAATTATACTTTTAAATTTGGGATTCCTTGAAGAATGTCAGCCACTGCATTTTGATTTCCCCGGGTCTATGTTCCCATTCTATATTGAATTCTGCAAACTTTAGTGCCCTCTAATCACCTACTCGAAAAATTTTTGCCATGTGTTAGGCGTGTTTGCTTCTGTTTTATTACCTTTATTGGTAATATTCCTAAATATGTTCAAAATTTGTTCCGCCCATACACTGCTAGACATTCTTTTGGGTTTTTGTGTAATTCCTCTCCGCGTTGTTCAGTGTACGGACGCAAATACGACTGGTCTTTTTTGTTGGTTTACGCCCAAACCAATGAACTGGCATCGTAAATCCCCAATGGTTCCTGAAAATTTGGTAATTTTAAAACTGGCGCTTTTGTTGCCCCCTTTGACCCTTCAATCCTTTTTTTGCTTAAATGGACCAGAAAAATTTTTTTAAATTTTCGTTTAAATTAAAAATTTTCACAAATATCCGCAAAATTTTTTTAATAAATTTCGGTACCACTGGGACATACCAAAAAATTTAGATACCTTTTTTTGAGTTACTGGGTGGTTTCTTTTTTTGTATAGTCTAACCTTTGTCTCATCCGTTTTACCTTTCTTTATAAAAATTAATCCCAAATTTTTAATTATCGACCCGAATTTACATTTTTCCTTATTTAATGTTAATCCGACCCTTTAACAACGAAAAATTTCCCCTTTTTAAATGTTCAACATGGTGGGGAATGATGGAGACGCGATAATAACGTCATCCAAAACCCCTCACAAATTTCCCCCATCACCGGTTTTGGTTTTGTCAATTTTTTTTGAAAATTGGGGCTGCACCTGATAAACCGAATGGCATCCGCTTGAAAGATATGTGCCACTTTTTACTACAAATGCGGTCTTAACTTTTCGCTGGGGTTTACCCATTTGAAATACCCACTTTTTAGATCAAGAGATGACATTATTGTTGTATATGGTATGTTCAATAAATATCTATTAACGGTAAAGGGGATCGGATACTTTGTGATCGAATTTAATTTTCTATAGCTCCAAATCATATGCTTCCGGGTTATCCGGTGGTAACCCATTATTTTTCTTGACAATACCGGTGACGCGTATGGGGACGGGGAAAAATGTTTTCCCCCTTGTAACATTTTTGTATGTGAAAATCTATTATTGCTTGCTTAGTGGATCCTTTAAAAGGGCCCTTTAAGCTACTGGTGGGGTTTTCTCCCGTGTAATTTCATGGTTAAAACATATAAGACCTGGTTTGTTCGAAATAACCCTTTAAAACTATAAACAATTTTTGGTTTTTTTTTTCTACTTCCCCTTTTGTTTTAATAAAACTTCTAACTTTTTCCTTTTTTTGGTTAAACCTTTTTTATTTGAGAATCGGAAATTTTTAACGATTTTTGTTAAAAAAAACTATTCTTGACGCAATTTTTTTCTGCCTTTAAAAAAATTTTCTAAATCTTTCAACCTAAATGACCAATTTCTTTCGTTTCTGTCTTAATTTTTTTCTACAACCCCTTTTTTTTGGTTTCGCACCCTGTGCTGTTATTACCTGGGGTCGCGATTTTTTTTTGTTTATAGAAAAATATTTTCTTTACCCTTCCGTTAAAAATTTATCTCTCCGGTTCCCTAGCCAAAATGTGTTATTTAAAAAAGGGACGTGGGGGAAATTCTACGGGTGCTTACATTCGGAAAAGTCAATTGTTTTCTTGTCGACATCCCTTTGGGGATCATTAACCTTTACAATATTTAACTCCCCCTTTGGGCCTTCACCCGTTGAAAAATCACGCCCCATTTCTACGGTCCCTCTTTAAAAATTACACCCATTTCGAAATGAGTAACCCCCTTTGGAAATTTGATCAATTTTAAATCTATTCCTCTCGAACCCCATTATTTTGAGGCATTCTGTAAACTTATTTCTGTTATTTGGTTACCCTATTTCCGAATTCCCCCCGGGGTTTTACTATTACCAAAATTAGGCATCCCATCCTTTTGACCCGTTTTCTACATTTGGTTTGTAACCCCTTTGAATTTTAAGAATATCTCTTTTGAATTTAGCCGGCTTTTTAAAAAATTGTTGTATTTTGTGATTTCGGGCTTCCAGTAGTCCCGTACCCGTGGTTTTATGAACTAAAATATGATCCACCAAATCGCGGGACTTCCTAATTCTAAACTTTTTTATTTTTAGTAAACTATATACAAAAACAGTCGCGTCCCGATTTCTTCCCCCGGGATGCAAAAACTCCCATTGGCTTTTTTTTTTTTGATCCGGAAAAAGCCTTCGCTTAGTTTTTAGCTGCGCAAAAAACCTGGCTGTATTTTTGCACCCAAAAAGAACCAAATATCGAATACCAACTTGGGCCCCCTTCCCCGGGGTGACTTTTATAAGCGCAGAATTTGGGATTTTCAAGAATGAATATTGATGAGACTCGATAAACTGCAACATTCCCCCGCCCCCGAAAAAGTACATTTCAGGGGGTTTTATTTCCCCTACATTACCTAACCCAAATTAAAAAACGTTTGGTTGGACATAGCCATCCGGGGTGACCATGTCGCCGGCCGCGTGTTTAAGGGGTGGGATTATCAAAATGATGAGAATAATTTTAATACAACTTTTTTTAAATAACTTTTTATTAAATTTAATTTTTTACAATTATTAATTGAGGAGAGTCAAGCCCAAAATAAATCAGTTTGTCGATCCCCATTAGATCCTCATCCAATTTTCTTAAATAAACCTGTTATCAATTACTAATATCTAATATTACCTTTTCCCGTTTTGGTCCCTTGACCAGAGAATATAATCTATAACTTTTTAAAAAAAGGGTTTTGATCCCAAGGCAGCTAATTTTTACTGCTTTTTCTTTGGGCCGAAAATTTTACCAAAAAAGATTCCCCCACACTACAACCTCTGAGCCGTACGCTATATTATGCTATCTTATGTTACTTTAGGTTTCCCCGTTATCCTTTTTTTGTATATCTCATTTACAAATTTGATCCGTTTTTTCTTTGGGAGGGTTGGGAAAAATTTTGCCATTAATCGTGGCCGTAAAAACATGGGTCATGTTAATCAGAAAAAGCGAGAGACGTCACAACTTCATTAGCTCATGCAATGAATTTCTAAGTATATTAGTGCCTGGAACAAATTTCCCGGGACTGCTCCTAATTTCTACCTTGGTCGATCTGATTGCCGGACCCAACCCTACTCAACCATTTTAATACAAAGTAAATTTGCTTTTCACGATTTTTCCAAATTTGCATCAAAATGTCTATATCGACCATTCGTGATACATCAATCTGCTCTAACCATCTCAAAATCTGTGTCGTTAAATTACATCCATAAGAAGAAGCACATACAAACTTAAATCTCACTTTTTTAATAATGTACATACCAAATGGCATAACGCAATGTACGGCATACTTCGATAACTCATCATGAGAGAACGACGAAAATGCCACTTCCACAAACTACAGTACAGTGACCCACGAAGCCGCGTTGTTCTTTCTACAAAAAACCCTTCCATTTTTAATAAAAGATAAACTTTGCCTGCGTCACCTGGTTCAAATCTATATTTAATACATTTAATACGTGGGTACGGGTATCGGCTCACTCTTCCTAACCAAACAACGCGGTGAGACGCACGGTTGGACTGCCCCATCCCGTTCACACCTAAATCTAAAAAGATACCTCTATATCCCTCTCGTAGCGAATTAATTAACATTTGGGATGTACAGCAAGTTTTTGATTTTAAACGGCTTTCCGTATTTAAATTAATATCCTTCTTGCCTTAAGGAAGTCCCAGGTTCTGGAGGAAAACTCTGGTGCTCTTTGTGAAGCGTTGAACTATTTCCCAAACAGTTACTTCGATCGTAAGGATAATATAAAATACAGTTGACTCTTCCCCTTAAAATACCCTGAAGTCAAAAATCCATAAATAGTTTTACCGAATAGAGAATTTCGGAATCTTTCAATTATTCCTAGCTTCATTCCTCCATAACCAAATTCTGCAAAAATCCGACTCGCTACAATTTAATAAATTAAGAATGATAAATGGTACTGCGATCTTTCTTCGGGTAAAACGACCTCGAAATTAAATTTGAACTAAGGCTAGACCTATTATCCGTCTCTAAACTGTTCTTACCACCCCCTTTGGTTTTGAGGAGAGAGGCAAACGCATTGTTAACTCACCTCTCAAGCCTCTCCACACATCTGCTTTTACATACACACACATGCTTTTTTTCTTTTTCCTTATTTAACTGCCACCCTGCTATCTTAGCCATTGTATGATTTCTCGAAAACCTCTAATGATTCATTGTTAACTGCCTTCCACCACCCGTTAACGTCACAATGGTATCTTTTTCCTCGCATTTATATTTTCACAACTCAAGATTTCAGGGTTCACCCCTTCCCCTTTATCTCCTAACAATTCTAACAAATCATGTCCTATTTCATCAGAATTTATTACCCGCTGTGCACACAAAGCGACTGCTCTAACATTTTCTCCACCTGCAAACGACCCAACTTTCCTCTTCACAATCACCAATTCTATCCACATTGATTTCTTTCCCCTTCTCAACCATAAACCTGTTATTCTTTGTTCCTGTCCCTCTTACTTCAGATTTGGGAAAACGTTCGTCCATCCTTTGCCACCGGGGGTCACAATTTATTTTCAAAATCACAAGACGTGACGTTCTCCACGCTTTATTAACTACCGGGTTAATTAACGGCTCACATTTACTAACCGGTCTTCACTAACTTCTGCGGTACGCTTTCCTGGCAAAACAATAAACATTTGCGAGATTGTTAATCCTATTCCCGACTTCAATTCATTTTCTTTTAAATTGCTTCGAGTTGAGCTCTAGTCTTTCTAACTCAAATTCTTAGCTAGTCTACACCCTCGAATTCTTTAATTTCCTGCTTTTCCTCCAAAATACCTCCACAAACATTTAGCTACTTCATCATTATAGTGTATTTTACTTTGGACAAAATTCTCTTCTTAAATTCTCTAGCTTGGGTAAAGTAATATCAACTTCCAATCTCCTAAGTAATTTTTCGCAACTTCTACTGCCGATAAGTCTTTTCTTTTCTTAATAGAAACGCCATGATGCACCTCAATACACACAAAACCAAATCTAAAACTTAATCGTTACAAAATTATACAAAAGACCAAGGTAAACTAACAATACACTAGACCCAGACTTAACTATTTTTTCACAAATATGCACATATCTAAAACCAAAACAATAAGCATACAACAGTGTACCTCAACGGTACAAGTATCACTACTATATACTAAATTTCAATAAGCTATAGCCTCAACAATATCCTACACAATATTGTACCAACACAACTACTGTATACTAAATTTCACACAAATCTAAAAACAACAATACTAATATACCGCACATTTATACACTTCATACAAAAACTTAAAAAATCTTTTCTAGCCTCTTATTGTTACCAAATTTACCTAGTCTATATTCCTTATCTCAAAATTTTACATACAAAAACAATACTCAGTTGCTGCTCCGAAAAATAATCTCAAAAAAAGACTCACCTTAAAAATTTGTAGACGAAGCTAGGAACACTCATTAGAACTCAAACACAAAAAAGTACTTCTAAAACAGCACTCTCAAGCACAAACAGGCAGTAATCCTCATGGCGTCTTGACACTGGGAACTCTTGAAAACGTCCATCAAAAACAAACGGGCAACCGGTCCCTCTGTAAATCCTCGTTGATTCATCAGGCAGGAACTGGAAGACTGGAAACCTTGAAGATATCATCGGAAACTTCTTGTAGTCGGCGCCCCAAAAACCGTCGGCATTAAAATTCGTCTCCATCACCTCGCACACGGCTTTTTTTCTTTCACTAAAACTAAGGATTTCGGGCATCTATTTACTTAAAATGCCGTATCTACACCGCTGCCACCTAAATTTTACCATATATATAGAAGGTAACGTCGTGAGTAGATAACAACAAAAAAAAATTGTCACAGCCTCTATTTAAAAATTAAAGCAGTGCTTATTTGCTTCCATAGGTTACCAAATATGAAGTAATAAAGTCCAATAAAGTATGCTGCCGGTGCAGTCAGTCTATCTCACGGAATTTCATCCCTTTTCCCCGAAAGGCACTCGCTCATCTCTCTCAACGTCACCGGCGTTCATCGTCTCAATCTCTTGTTCCTCCACCTCCCTTTTTCGGGCCTCCCTGCCCCTCTCCATCCGTTGCCTCTTTTTCTCCTGTGAAAACCCTTTTTAAACACCCTCAGGGCGGATTCAACACGTCCCTCGTCTCTCTTCTCATTGGCAGGCCACAAAAGTCTGCCCTGTCCCGGCCATTCGTGTACTATTTGTGCGGCAAACACAATTACATTCCTGGTCCGTCTGGAAACCAGTGCCATGTAAATTTTATCTAACTTCTGAACAATCTTATCCATCTCACCACCCGGGTTCTATAATCCCATTCTCCTCGACACCGGCCGAGGTGACAAGATTCTTTTTTCATACAGGCCGCCTGTTGTCACGGGGTTCCGGCCCTCTTGACCATTATAACTCCTAGACCGGATGTCGGTGTTTTCAATGAGGTCAGACAATAAACAATGACCCCATGGCGGCCGTGCACCACTCACACCTGTTCGGAACCATAAAATCCTAGAATGAATGGAAGGGGTGAGGTTCACCCCACCTGAAGACGCCGCCAAAGAAACAAGTTTTGTGCCTGTGGCTTACCTTTCCAGTGCCAGTGAAATTATCCCCCTATGATGGGTAACCAACTGATGCAGTGTTTCAACTGTAGCACCAATCTTGGGGCAATGATAACCTAGTCAAGGGGCGCGAGCATATCGAAAATAAAGGTTAAAAATTAATTTACTTGGAATGAAGTGCTCCAAAATACTTGATATGATAAAAAATACAGATTTACATTTGATGTGATTTATATATATCAATCCGTAAAAAGTCATCAAAAATAAAAGATTCTACTCTTGAACGCTCATTAGCTATCTTTTGATCCTATAACTAAATAAAAAATATTTTGTTTTTGCTTTGCTGTAATCCTACGATGAGAGATTTTTTTATTACGCTTCTTTTTAACCCCAAAAATATTACTTTTGCTGGCTTTCGAACTTACTGTTGCGGGTTAACTGCATCCTTTTAAGGAAGTTGTAAATTATATAATTGGTTGCAGCTTTTTTTCTCACAATGTGAAAGAGTTTTTATGATACATGATAAGCATATTGAGCACTTTGAAGGATTAGCCTGGCCAAGATTTAATTTTATGAGTATACTGTGAAACATATAATACAAAAATCGTTAATTCTAGGAAAACTGTTTGTTACCAATGACCTTAACCGAGAATCCTCCAATATGACAGTCTTAATGGGAGCTAAAATGAATTGATCACATATCTCCTTTTTTGGGAGTGGCAAACGTTTTTTTAGAATCTTAACGTACTTGTTTACACCGAGTTCCCGGCGCGACCACTTTTTTTCAAAAATATTTTCTTGAACATGCTGCATTTTCCCCTATGAATAACTTATTGGTTTTAATTGTGATGTTGTACGACTGATTATGGTTTATAAATGTAAATGAGCAGAATATAAAAAAAGAATTGGGCATCTGTGACTTCTCTGAAAAGGAAATTGAAGTTGATTAAGCAAGAGAACACTTGTTGAAATGAATTTGCTGGCCCCATGCCAGTGCCCTGGCAGTTGTTAAAACAAGTAAAGCTGAAAATTTCACAGTTGCCAACAACTTATCACAGTACAAAGTCATGTCGCAAAATGCAATTCACCCCTGTCAAAAGGACACAAGCAAGAAAAAGTTCAGCAGATATTTGTCGATCATCACAGGACATTAAAAACTACAAAAACGTGAACAAAGATGACAGTTTTGCTTGCAAATAACCTTCTCCTGTAATGTTAGCAAAAGTGTCTGTGATTTGTGTCCTTTATTAAGGTCACGCACATTTGGAACAATTCTAGTTCGGGTTTTATTGGATATTTTCTCAAATTAGAAAAGACTAATAGAAAACTCTTGAAATAGGTAAGTATATTTTCTTAGTTAAAATATTCACTGAAATTGTTATTTTTTATCTTGTATATTGCACAATTTTCAAAGTACTGTGTTTACTACTCCCGCGACCATTAACGCGTACCTGAAATGCCCACCTGATCCCTGGCTAAAACATTTTGAAGTTTCTTTAAATATTAAAAAAATAAATACAATTGTTATTCATTAGAATTTTATATTCTTTTTTATTATTTTAACATTTATTCTAAATGCTAATTCTGCGAGGCTTAAAATTACAGTTCATTCAAAACCGTTTATACAATATGAGTATTCTATTTCCAATAAATCATTTTACATTTTGTATACATTTGTCATGCACTTTTGTTTTACTTCCTTATACTTAAGCGGTAGTTGAGGACTAAGAATATTATGTTATCATTTTTTAAAAAATGAACTCGTGTTAAGAGTGGGTACTTCAGTCAGTATAAGAACAAGTTTAATAATTATGAGTGACTTTATGGGCTTGTCTTGCAGAGCAAGTTTTTCAAAGGAAGGCTAAAAATTAGAAATTGACACAGTTATTTTTATATAGCTCAGATCTATATTTTGTCTTCAGCAGCTATCGCAGAAAATCCGATCTTCACAAAGGTATGATGTTAAAAATGGTAATAGTATACGAAATGCTTTTGTTTTCAGTGTAGAAAATTGCATCCACCTCTATCCAGAATTCAAAGATTTATTACAAAATTGCCCTTTTATTCTCGTCACTGGATGTGAAATCTATGAAGATCTCTTTTCGGCAGTTGAGAGCCCTTCTGAAGTATTTTGAAATGGATCCCAACCCATTCGTAACTTGCTATCAATTTGCCCTCTCTGGCCTGTACTTGTTGATGCTTTATTATCGTCGAATGCTCGCTGTTGACATTTAAAATATGAGCCCATGATTTTGTTTTTAACTAATTGCCGTAAATACTAATGTCGTGAATTGGCACTAATGCGTGATTTATGAAAATGTACATTCAAGAGAGATCTTGGATAGCTAAATCGATTCGGCCAAGACTGACTAGAATTAAGTACGCGGTACAGCATTTTTACATGTTTTGTGCAGACGTCCGTTAGTTTCCAGACTCACGTGAACGTTATAGAATGCCAGATGTAATGGATATGATAAAGAGCAACATAGATTAGGCTATTTTTTTAATGACATTTGTAATTTTAGAAATGGATCTTGAGAAATAATATTTAAAGATTTATTTTCTTCAATTTGTTTCAATTTAAAAATTAGAGAAAAGAAAAAAATAACAATAATTAACCTATTACTTAAAAAAGTACTTACTTAAAAAATATATGGCTTACTTTTAAGAGTAACATATGTACCTTAATACTTATCTTATTAATTTGTACGGTTTATAATTAAGATTATATCATAGCTTTAGCGTCAAAGTACATTTTTATTGCATTCAATATATTATTATTATTATATAAGAGGGAGGCGCGATAAAAATTATGATTGAAAATTGGGTCACCAGTATTGAAAGTTTGAGAAGCACTGAACTGATGGTATACAAGATGCAATTTGGAATAATTTCAGAAGCCAACAGATGGACTGACGAGGTCAAAGCGTGTCAGTTAGCAGGATCCCTTGGAGGAGAAGCCGCTGATGTACTTCAGACTCTCTCTGATACTTAGCGGCTGAACTTAAACACGCCCTACAATGCTCAAGATCTTCTTTTCAGTCAGAAATACTTCAAAGACTATGCGCGCCTACAGATGAAGACAAGACACCAGAAAACAGAGAAAGTTTGCGAGAATATGCCTCTGAAATGGAAAGGCTCGCAAGCTTAGCAAACAAAACGACTCTCTATGTGCCACTTGCTCCGGCAAGAAGTCGCTTATCTTAGCAGATAATTTCGGCGGAAGGTGTTCAGCCCCGGATAAGATATCGGCTGTGAAAGACAGGAACTGTCCGATGAATGTTCACGAGCTCCAGAATTGCTTGGAAACGTATTATCGGAAACTTGTGAAAAACTCCTCAACAATTGCTAGACCAACCCATAAGCTGACAGAGGGAAAACAGAAATTTATCTGGACGAATGAGTCTAACACCGCCTAAAGCAATCTCAAGGATGCTCTAACATCTGATCCAGTCCTAGCATACCCCAAAACTAGGAAACAATTTATTCTGAATACAGATGCAAGCCATGAGAGCATCGAAACTGTGTTGTCCCAGGAAATAAATGCCCAAGAGCATGTCCTCGCCTATTTCGGTAATGTCTGTTCAGGCCAGAAAGACATTATGGTGTGACCAGGAAGGAACTGCTTGCTATTCTAAAAGACATGGAGTATTTCCATTCCTACCTCTACAGTCCAAGGTTCCTGCTTGTAGCAGATCGTGCCTCATTGACCTGGCTGCTGAATTTTAAAATTCCAGAAGCCAGGTGAATACAAAGACTACAAAAATAAGACGTGGAAGTTCGCCACAGAAAAGGATCAGCTCTGGAAAATCTGGAGCTGTGGCCAAACGCTCTTCCAACCCTGTCCTGAGAACAACAAATACTACTATAGGATTGAAAAGAAATGTGGCATGATAGATCCTGTAGTCTGCTAAATTACAGAACTATCAGAAGCCGACCCCTGGAGTGATAAGTGTGTCCAGAAAGATCAATTGGCTGATCCTGAATCATCTGACTTCCTTTATTGCTTGCTTACAAAAGAGTGCCGTTCACGAGACCATCGGCTATTTCCCATCCTAGATCCTCTTCGGATGTAATCATCGTCTGCCTGCAGATCTCTTGTTTAACTGGCCTCCAGCTACTCCCTTGGGGCCTGGGACGTATGTCGAGTAATTCCTGGCACGGATGGAGGAGATGCAACGTTTGGCCAGGGATAGAATCAACAGGACTTCAGAGAGGATGAAGACCCGATACGACGCAAGAGCTATTGGGCACGGCTTTCACGAAAGCGAAAAAGTGAGGTTATGGGAATACGAATTGTCTCAAAGGATCTCTCCGAAGCTTCAGACCAACTGGAGAAGTCCTTATACAGTCCTAAAAAGACTGAACGATGTCGTGATATGGATTCAGAAATCACCACACTCAAAATCAAAGGTAATATATTACAATAGGCTAGCCCAGAGGTGGGGAACCCACAGCAAGGAGGCCGCATGCGTCCTCCGTGAGTTTCTTGTGCATTCTTCATAAAAACTAGACCTTGTATTAATTAATGTTTGATTATATCAGCGTTTCTCAAACTATGAGGCGCATCCCCCTAGGGGGGCGCGAGCATATCGATAAGTCGAAAATAAATTGTTATTTAAAAAAATTATTAATATATTGAAAGGAATCAAAACAAAATACATTCTAAGATAATAAACACAAATTTACAATGATATAATATACTTAAAAAATGTATCAGTACTGCACAATGTATTTGATCTTTAATTCATCAATACTAAGTTAAGAACAAGTTTAATAAGCTAGTAACCCCATATATGTGCTTGTCATATACAAAATCATATGCAAAATTTAATACTTTTCTTGATATTTTGTAAGGTTTATAATTAAAGTCGTATTGTAGGTTTACTGTCAAAGTACAATATTATTGAATTTAATTCATTTGTAGTGTATGGGAGGCTCGCTATGAAAATTATGATGGAAAATTTGGTCTCAATCATTGAAACCAAACTATTCTTTGCTTCAATTCCTTCCAACCCAATCCATCAATCAATGTAAAAATTTGGATTAAAAGTTTTGTTTACATTTAATAGCTTGTTTATGTAAGCTACCTGTAATATTTTTAAAATCCATGAAGACAGTTCAAAAAAGAAGCAGTTGTTTTTTCTCTAAGACAAATTGATTGTGACGGGCCTTTTTTACAATAACAATTATTTTTTTCCTATTTGGTATAGTAACTGATCTTGCTGGTTATATTTCAACAGCAGTATGAATATCCTTCCTAAGAAAAGGTATGTTATCGGACACTATTTGAATTTCCAGTTTTACAATGAGAGATATTCATTTCTCGGGTATGAATTTTGTTTTAAATTTTATATTTAAATTTTTTCAATTATTTTAGATGGCATGTACGTACGAAGCAAAATATTGAGCGAGTGCGTAGAGATGAAGCAAATGCTGCTGAAGAAGAAAAAAATTTAAAACGTCGAATTCAATTAGCGGTAAGCTCTAGACTTTTAAATTTAATTTTCTTGTAGAGAAAATATGCATAGTTGGATATCTCTTTGTAGTTTATGAGAAAATTATTTGTGTGTGTGTGGTCACTGTTAATATATCAGTTAGATGAGAGATTTTATTAACATTTTATCTAATGCAGTTATTAGATTTACTTTGTTGAATAATTATAAAAGTGTATTGTATTTTAAAATTTTCATGAGTATATATTTCTATGTTTAAAGCAATTCATGTATTGGATTAGTTTTATTATTGATGTAGGTGAAAATGGATGAAGTTGGAAGATATTTATCTTTGTTGGGTCTCTCAGAGAATGACTATGTATTGAGTATCAAAATGCACTATAACTAGTATAATCAAACTATCTACAAATGATATTTTAGCAACGAGCATAAAGTGAAGAATTCTGATACCTGAATCAACACAGTGCAGTTATATAATATCTTAGAATTTGACTTATTTTCTAAACAATAATATGCCCCTGCATGTATTTTCATTATTCTTTTTAAGAGGAAAAAAGGGATTTAACATTTTTGGCTGAGTGTAGGTGTGCCCCTTGGATTTGATGTTTTTTAGATTTCATGATGGGATAAAAATTTCATTTTAGTAGACTGCTTACTTTGGTGACTAGATTCAATGAAAATGGACTTATTCAGAGTAGATCACATATTCTTTATACTTGATTGCTATTCTATTATTTAAAATCAGCAGAGATGTATTTGCAAAGACAAAATAAACATTTTATTGTTCTTTTTTAAAAATCTTATTAAAATTTAGGCTTTAATATTCATTGCCAATTTATATAACTTCTTTCTTTGGAAGATAGGTTTCAGTTATTTTTCCTGAACAGTATAAATGTGATGTATAATTCTTTTTCTAAAATGATTTTTAGAACAAGAGGAGAAAATACCTGTAATATACTGATGCTTTGCAAACAATTAGGTTTTAATTATTTAATTCCTTCAAGTTCCTATATCTTCCATGAAGGGATTCAGTTTTCTTGATTAACTTAAGAAAGGTATCCTTTGTGACATTTCACTCCACAATATCAGTCTTCTACGAAATGTAATCACTGTCAGCCTTTCAAACCCACATATTATTTATGTGGATCATAACTAATTTACTGTTTTCAAACTATCTATTTTTCGTTACAGGCCTTTGATTATGATGTTCATTCATTCCTCTTTTATGGTATTATTAAATAAATGTATGTCAAATCTTTTTCAAAACCAAATGCAGATTTTGCAGATTCGAAACCTTATACAGATTGAACATCCAGTATTATTCAAAGTCAAACCTTTAGCTGTGCATCGTTGTATTGGCGGCATTTCCCCCTTTTGCTTCAAATTGTAAAAAAGAATATGAGTTACACTTCTCATCTATACTTTTTTAGCCAAAAAAAAAAAAAAAAAAAAAAACACTTAAAGTAACAAAATTAAAAATCAACCATTATAGTTGCACAGTTTAATAAGCACACTAAATTAGAATTGCTAATCTTTTAAATAAAAAGTATGCATCATTTTCTTAAAAAAATCATCTATCATTTTTTAAAAGGAAGCATTTGCCAACTAAAAAAAAAATGATTAGAACACCTGGTTAGAGAACACATGACATCATCAGAATAATTTCCATTTCTTTCAGTCAATGTTATCAAAATAAGCAATTAACCAGAATGAAATCAATATCACATCATGAAATCTGAAAAATACTGCCAAATGTGAGAAACACTGTATTCTTCACTAACCAGAATTGTCTTGGGACTTGAATGGACCTCCTGTATTCATTCTAAAATGAATATGCTACACTTACCTTATATTTAAATACCCCTTAAATAGATATTTTATTTCAAATATATTTAAAGTATATGTATAAATAGTTTTTCTGTTATATTTTTATAAATAAAATGAGGTACTTCTTTTTTTGTAGCCATATTCATAAAAATTTATTTAAGTAAATTTAAATTGTAGGTACTTGCACATTGTAACTTAGATCAGTTTCACCAAAAGTCACATTTCAAAACACATTATGTCACTAATTCAAAAGGCATCACCAAATGCTATCACCTTATTGTTATTGTGTTTGATCATGTGGGGGAATGATTTTCACATATCACAACATTTGGTAACACCTTTTGATTGAGCAAAATTTGTTGATGGTGTAATACATAAATACCAAGTTTTATTATGATAGTACACTTATATATACAATATTTACTCTGAAAATGTTTCAGAACCTGGCATTTTAATTTAAATCAAAAGATATTTTGAAAGCAGGAAAACAGTAGCCACTGATATTAATCATTTTATGTAGCTAACATATTTTTCAATTTTTCTTTGATAAGACATTTTTTATATGTATTTATTTACATTGAAAAAGTTTAATTCTCTGTATTTTGCTTACACTTAATATTATTCTTTTTGTATCATAACTATGCAAGAATTTTTAAATTAATATTTTTATGAAATGTGCAAATAAAATTTGAACAAAGATAAATTTCTTATTTCGAAAAATGAGATCAGTTGAATTTGTCGTCTCTTAAAATTTTGACATTTTTTTTTATGTAACCAAATTTAAGTAAACCTCTTTTGCATTTGATGTTGATTGATTTAAATATATTTATATTTAATTTTAGGCATATGAAATTGATTTTAATTAAGAATTATTACTATATGTGTAATGTCATATATAATTCTTGTTTAATCATGTCATTAGAGTACCCATTATTTCATGAATATAATATGGTACTTGTTTCTTAATCAGTCTTTGACCTTCCTTTCTAAAGAGGATAAAATTTATACAATTTTAATTTATTTTGATATTTATTCATTTGTATTCATAAAGGAACAAGAAGCAAGAACAGCATTACTGAGGAAAAAGGCTAAAGGTGAACTAACTAAAGATGATGAATTTGACACTGAAGAGCATATAAATTTTTTCAAAGATATTGAATCTGTTGGGGTAAGTTTTGATATTATTTGATACTGATTTTTTAAAGAAAGTTTTCTGTAACAAGTAGAATAATTGTAACATTTTTGTAGTTTTGTTGACTTAGAAAATGCATTCTTATGGGGAATTTTAAGCAAAGGATTTTGAAAAAAATTTAAAAATTAAAATCAATCAACCAAGCATGTACAATCAGTGGCACACACAAGGGAGGGGTCTCACAGGTCCAGACCCCCAAGCCCTTTATTTTTTCTTGAATGATTATAATCCAATGTAAAAAGCTAATAAAATTTAATTATTTGTTATTAATAATTAATTTTATTAATTAATGCTAATTATTTATTCAATAATGAATTTTTTACTGCTTTTGTTCCCCAAAATCGATGAAATCAAAAGAATGTTAGGCGGCGTATTAGAGCATGATACAAGAATGGTGGACTTTCGACCGGCCCCTTTGAAAAAAATTTCCCGTGTGCCATTGTGTATAATAATATCCTATTGAGAATCACCACTAATAAATAAATTTTTAAATTTTATTGATGTGTTTATGTCTGAATGTTTACAAAGTTTTGCTAATTAAAACTCTTAAATTGTTGTTGATGACAAAAAATAAGAAATAGCTTTTTAAACAAATTAACTTCACTTGGCTCTTACCATTTTTGCATAATGATTTTTGTTAAATGAATAGTAAATTTGTACATCACTTATAATCAGTGAATCAGTAACTGATATTATATCAACAAAAAGATGTACAGTATTTTGATTGGTTGTTCCATTTATTCACACATGATTTAATTAGATATTTTTCACAAAATAGTTGAAATCCAGCACAAAGAAATTTTTAACTGTAGAGATAGGAAGCAGTTTTTTTTTTAAAACTTATTATTCTTTGAAAGAAATGAATTGGGAAAATGTCAGTTACATTAAAAAAAATTATTCTTTTTTAAAAGTATTTAAGTATGGAATATATATTTAATTTTCATATATATGTATTATATTTATTTAATGTTCTTATTAATAAAAAGATTGTATTATTTCTACATTATTATACTTTTAATGTTTTTCATTTCTGATTTAATTTATTCTTTTATGCGATCTTATGAGTACTTAGTTTATAGCTTAAAAATGTAATAACATTACACTTGGTAATGATGTAAAACTAATCCCAGCCTTTATGTATGTGTTGCATTAAAAAATTTTTTTTTAATGTTTGCAGGTACATAATTTTAATAATTTTGCAAATATTATTATAAAACCCTTTAACTGAATTTTAAAGATGCTCTATAAAAAATAAAAATAAATTGAAATTTTCTTCTTAGTAACTGCATTTTAAGTTCTTACTTTATTTCAGGGTTTTAATGGAGGAACAAATAAAGAACATGATGAAGAAGAGAAAGCCATCAAAGAGAAATTTGAAAAGAATATTGGATTATTAACATATCTTGGACAGAGTGAACTCGAAACAAAAGGTAATAAGTTATTATCTCAATGAACCTTATGCTCAAAATTTATGCACACAAGTTTCTCTTGTGCTACCATAATAGATCGATTACATTCAAGACAATGTTGCATTCAAGAAAGCTAAATGAAGCCAAGAAAAACTCTTTTTAATTATATAAAATAAAAATCAATCTTTTAAAAAATAGTTTCCCATTTGTTCCATAACAAAGATTAATGTAAATGACAATAATATTGTCATGTGTTTATTGTAGTATGGTGTACAGAAGGATGGGCAACTAGTAGTCTGAGTAGATGAGTAGTCTCATGCGACCCACAAAGAGTTTTTATTTGGTCCACCAAGACAGACAGAAATTCCATTTTGAACCGATGTTTTTTCCTGTGCTCTTTCAAAGACTCATCTTTTATTTTTCTCTATCAAGAAAACAAAGTACCTGATAGTGTTTTTACTAAGATATCTGCAGAGTTTAGAGGATGTCACAAGAAGATTTCAGGATTTAAAAAAAATTGAGTCTAGATTCAATCTGCTCTGTTATTTCATTACTACTGATATTGATTGATACAGCACCTGAGGAGCTACAGCTTGAACTATTGACTTGAAGTTGGATCACGATGTGAAGAATATATTTAATACTATGAATTGAATTTTACAAATCTTTGTCAGCTGAAAAATTTTTATGTATGAAGAAATTCGTGGGGAAATTTTACTTCATATTTTGTTTGACATATATATGTGAACAAAGTTTTTCTTGCAAGAAAATCATCAAGAGTCAATATAGATGCAAGTAGGTTGACATTAACTTGCAGACTGTGAGAGAGTTTAAACAAGCAATCTCACACTTTATTTTTAAAAAAAATGTAGAAAAGTATGGTAGGGTACATTTGTCTTGATAAAATGATTCTAAAATTAAATGTACCTGAAGCTACAGACAATATGCAATTAACACAATAAATAAGTTGAATAAAACTGCCACTATTTTATTTAAGTTATATTTTATTATTTTTTATAATGAATGCAGCCATTTTAAAAAGGTGTGCTCCTCTGGTATCCCCTGCTCTCACAATGGGGCCTGCAAGTCAAAACAAGTTCCCCACAAATAGTGTATAATATTCTCCATAATAGTCATATATCCATTCTCTCTCTTTCAAATGGGGGAAATTAAATAATTTTTCCCCTTCAAAATTTATATCACAATGTTTACCTATTCAGTAAAATTATTTCTGAAGCTTTCAACATGCATAATTTTTGTGAGGAATTCCTTTTTTTTAACATCTGAATGAATCATGCACTTTGAAAGAAGAAAGTACATTAAAAGTAATACGATATCAGGAAATAAATTAAAAAAATATTTAATGATTAAGATTTATTAAATTTTATGTCTTTGATGAAGGAAATGTTTAATAATACTGCAGTTCTTTATTGTAAATTGCAAAGCATTTTCCTTTATTCAGTTAAGAAATTTATCAATTAAATTTATGTATGTACTAGAAATTTGTAAAGAAAAACGTAAAATGCCATTGACCTTACAGTGCAGAATAATTTGGATGCCCAAATAACATGGATCATGTTGTCAGTTGATATTTATGCTTCTGTATGTTTAATGATATCTTGTATGAGTAGTGCTGATGGGGTGATGGATGCAATCTAGCTGCATCTGTGGAGTTTCCCACCACAAAACATTGTGACCTAGGATGCCATCATATATGATAGAAGGGCACTATAGTGGCTCAATGATACATAAATGATGTGGTGGGGCTGAAAATGCTCCCCTTCCTTCAGGGATTTCTTAGGACATCACCCAACAGCACACTGTATGCATCAGCTCAAGTGCTCTGCAAAATATATAGATGCTTGACAAAATTCTTCCCTGATCTCTCTTTTGTTGAAGTATATCTAGGACATGATTGGGTGCCACTTGCATGCCCTGTTACAAAAGACAAAGGTTGACAGCAAATGGTGAGCCATTTTTTAAGATACCATCCCTAATACCATCCTATTGACTCTGTATCTAGATATGTTGCTTCATGCATTGCCACCCCCGCAATAGTAGAATATCTTTCAATTCCTACTATTAGTTCACTCTCTCCCTATACACACACATATATATATATAGGGAATAGAAAGTATCTTATCAACACAATAGAAAATTTGAACAAGATATATATATATATCTTGTACAAATTTTCAATTATGTTGATAAAATACTTTCTATTCAACCATTCAAGTTCAAATACATTTTTTTAAACTTGTAGTGGATGACACCAAAGGCCCAGTGGTTTAGTGGTAGGGAATCACGCTTCCATGCTACAGGTCTGGGTTCTATTCCCTGGCTGGGCAAGGTCGACTCAACCTCTCATTCCTACTGCAGTGGGTCGGTAAATGAGTAACAAGCTTGCTTGGGGACTTAAACACTGGGGGTCTCGTTTCAGACTGACCATCTGATCGGAACATCTGCTCATACATCTCAGCGCCCAATGGTCACGTATACTGGGATGGGCACAGTAGGCCCTGGGCCTCATGGGCTGTTGTGCCACTGAGTTTGAGTTTGGATGACACTTGATGTTAATACAGTTTTTTCAAATATGAATTCATTAATTAAAGTAAAAAATGAATAAATAGTAACAAACAAAAGTAATTCTCCAACAGCATATATAGAAAGGAAAATTATTCGTTGTGTCCCTGTAGCACAACTGATAGCACGTTGGGCTTCTAATCCAAAGGTCATGGGTTCAAATCTCACTTGGTATGGCCTAAATTCTGAGATTGTGATTTTCTTTTTTACTATACTATTTTATTAGAATAATTGAGTTTAATTAATGAATAAACAGTAACAAACAAACAAATAAACAAACAAACAAAAAATAGTCCAACACCCTATGTAAAAAGGAAAATTGCAAGGAAAATAATCGCTTTATATTGTGTCACTTAAAATTGTGATTCTATCACATGTATATACATATTTATTTTAATTGTAACTATTTAATAAAAAGTAACCCAAGTAGAAATTTCCTATGTTGACCTAAGTAGAAATTGACTTAAATTTTTTTTTTCATGTTACTTGTCAAAATAAACTTCACTTATTTTCAATTGCTGTATTTCTGCTGTACACAGTTTACTGAGTTTCTTCATTTTTTGATTTGTCCTTATATATGTTGTATTTTCAATGTCACACATAATGTATATCAAAAACAGTGAAAATCATTTAACACCAAACTTAGGGGGCTGAAATATTTTTTCGAGAAAAAAGAATTTCGTGTTAAAGGATATTGCAAAAACAACAACAAAACAAAACAAAAAATATATATTTATATATTCAACAAAATTACATTTATTAGAATACATTTTATTTACATGGATATGTATACATACATGTATTTAATGAAAATCAATGAAACTAACACATTCACAAGAACTTAATGAAATTTAATACAAAATTTAGCAATACCAAAATTCTTACAGATTTCTATTTTTGTCTTCTGTTTTTGATCAATAGCCTTAAAAAGCCCCCTCTTCATTTTAAGCTAAATAGCAATTTGCTTTCCCTTGAGCTATTTGCCATCCTGCTTGAAAAAAAAAATTCATCTAAAATAGAAGAAAGTCGCGAACCAAACTCACTGATTTTTACTCACACTGTGATGTACTCATCACCAAATTTCAAAGACAACTGATGAGAGATGAGAAGTTCTGTGTGACATTTGTAGGAGTGGAGGGTGAAAGTAGTTTTGATAAACAGAATTGGCTTGTGTCACCGGCTATTCCAAGGGTATTTCAAAGTCAAGTTAGCCTCCTTTCTATGAAACATATGAAACCACCTCTCTTTCATTTCACGCCCCTTTTAAATTTCACCTGCATAGCTGGTGTTTTTCATGTTTTGTTCATTCCCAGAAGGGACATCTTTTTGTGTTAAGAGAAAAAAAATGCTTGAAAATACATAGTAGTTTGGCAGGACTGTTCTATTATTTTGTGTTAACTTATATTTTGTCTTAAGCTTTTTTTATGTTAAACATATTTTACTGTTGTAAAGTTACAAGTGGTTGTGGGGAACATTCAAAGGTTCACAATCAGCCACTCACTTCATATTGTTAGCAATCAGCATAAAATAAAATTTCATTCTTGTCTGTAATATATTAACTGCACTTTCTTAAGGTTATTCCAAAATAATGCTATCATAAATAAAGATGGATTTTGAGAATTTTTTTTCAAAGAGTTAATTTATATAGAACACTACTATACACTATTAAACATAAAATGTATATACATATGCTTCATAGCATTTCTTGGCAACTGCTTCTATTTGTGGTTGAACTATTTACTATAAATATTTCCAATGTTGCTCTGCATGAGTGCTCATAATCATTCTAAAAAGTTCTCTTCTTACAAAGGGTGTTTTACCAGTGCTAAGAAAATGTTTAACACTGTATTTATATTTTGTTATTTTTTATAGATTCAGTTTTTATTTCTTGCTGAAATTCTTTTATATATGTATTAAAAGATGTTGATTTCTTGTAAGATTAAAAATTGCATTAAAGAATTTTAAATTTGAATGAAAAGTTAATGATCATATTGCATTAGGTTTGTATATTCTACATGAAATGTTTAATGCATTGTAGTGTATTTAAAAATTTATATCTGCATGACTTAATTTATGTGTTTTCTGATGTACCTACAGTAGAACGTCGTTTATCCGAATCAATTGGGACTGGAGACCATTCGGATACACAATTGTTCGGATAACTGAAAATCAAATGCAATCCATGCAGTATATGAAACCCGACACTATACGAATATTGAAAATCCTCACATGTGGGAAAGGTGCTTGAAGAAAAAGCTAAATAGGCGCAAAATGTCCCAATTTTACCTTTACTGTGGAAAATAATCACTTATTTTTCGTTGTACCATTGTACACCTTCGTTTTTTCACTGCAAGGTCTCATTCTCTTGAGAGGCAGTAGTGGAGTTGGCCAGCACTCTGATTGTTGTTTGTACTACTCCATAGCTTTCTCTAATGCAGAAAACGCGTCAGCATTTGATGGTCCCCTTGCTACTTTCATTGTTGTTGTCCTCGTCTTCATTCGTTTCATCATTGACAGATTCAGATTCTTCTTGCACGCGTCACAATCTCGTCATCGTTTATCATTTGAAATCCACAGTCTTATGCATCGCATGCCAACCAGGTTTCTGCATCTTCATCACATTCTTGAAATCCTGGGATCGATTGGACAAAGTCGGTATTTTTTTCGCTGTGGTCATCATTGAAGTCTTCTTTGCCTTCTAAATCTGGCCATAGCTTATTCCATGCATTTTTCAGGCTCTGTCTTTGGAGCGAGTCCCACACTTCAGCTAACATGTTGCATTCAACCTTCATATTGAGCTTTTCAACAAAAACAGCAACACTTTCGTCATCGTTTTCTGGCAAAAGTAATCTCTGCAAAAGTTGTTTCCTATAAATATTCTTGAGCTTTTCAATGATGCATTTGTCCATTGGTTGTACCAGTGCAGTGACATTTGGTGGAAGATACACAACGCTAAAGTCATCATCAGTTGCATTGAGAGTTTTGACAGGTGGGTGACAGGGAGCATTATTGAGAATCAGTAAAACAGTTTTCCCTTCATGTTAACGAAGTTTCTTGATGTTGGGAATGAAGTCCTTAAGTACCATTCAGAAAAAGGGCAGAGTTCATCCACGCATTCTTTTGTACCTTGTAAAGATTAGGAAGGCATGAAACATTTTTGAAGCAGCTAGGCTTCTTAGAATTGCCAATCACAAGCAGTGACAAAGTGTGTTCCACTATCATTTGCACAAACCATGGTTGTAACACGTTCCTTGCTGACTTTAAAACCTGGTGCTGTGGACTCCTGTTTTGAAGCCAATGTCTTTCTTGGCAGAGCCTTCTAATTTAATCCAGTCTCATCTACGTTGTAAACATCATCTCTGTAGTAACCTTCTTCCACATGCTGCAAAAATGTTTCCTTAAAATTTGTGGGCAGAATCCTTATCACCAGATAATGATTCGCCTTCAATCTGCATATCCCATGGCACGATTTAAAGTTCTTTAACCAGCCAGTTCTAGCTTTGAAATCAGCCAAACCGCCTAATTTCTCATTAAGTTCCAGAGCTTTTTCGGACAACACGGCGCAATATCGGGTCTTCTTTGCTTCTTTCTTTCCTAAAACCACAAGTAGAGTGCACGGTCAAGAACAACTTCGTTTGCTTCCCTCATGGTTTTCATTTTCTTTAAGCCATCTTCTGAGTCAAGTTTTGACTCAAAATTTAAAATGGTTTCTTGGCTTTTTTTTATGTCAGAAACTGTTGGCTTTCAACATTATAAAACTGTGCTAGAGATGCTCAACTTCCTCCCTTTGTGAGACGGTTAAATATTTCAAGTTTTGTTTCTGTGTTCAAGACATTGCACTTCTGTTTTGAATTCGAAGCCATATCAGTTCATAACTCAACAAAAGAGCATGCATACACCCACTCACGTGGAAACAAACTAACCTAATATTCAGCACAGATGTTTACCAAATCACACAACTGAAATTCCCCAAATATTCCTTATCTTGGGTTCACCGTCACTTTTGGCCTCACGTGAAACAGCTGTTGAGCATTGCACTGTTCGAAAACGGATTCATATATAGTACATGTAGTTGACAAAAAAAAAATTGGTCCAGATATTTGATGCTCTTGATAATAAATGTTCAGATAAATGACGCTCTACTGTATTTGCATTATTTTGTAACTTATTTATGAATTAGTGAATATATGTGTGATTTAAAACAGAACTCTTTTCTCAAAAGAAAGCTAATTTTGTAGCAAAAAAAGAGTGTCAAATTATTACTGAAAAGTTTTACTGTAGTGTTTAAAATATATTTATTTATGTTTTTTATTGATATGTATGTATTTATATGTATTTGTTTTTTTTATTGATATGTATTTATATATATTTATGTTTTTTATTGATAGTCATTAGTGGAGTGTGTTATAAAATGTGCTTCTGTTAAAAAAAATATACATATTTAATTATTTCATTTGGTAAATTATATTAAACATTTTGGAGATCCTTCTCAAGTTACTACTTTATTTTAAAATAAAAGACAGCATCATCACATAAATTGTAACTGACAATCAAATTTTGCATGTGAATTGCTTTTGAAATACACAGTTGCAATGAGCAAAAAATTATGGTTTTATAATTTGGGAGGCAATAGTAAGTTAATGTGATGCAAAATTTAATTAGATGTATTTTACTTAAATGCAATGTCTAACAAAAATATCTTTTTATGCATTCTAGCTTAATTTTATCCTTAAATATTTCAAATGCTTTTTTGTTAAATTTTGGTATTTATTTAGTCTGTACATCTAATACATAAAATTTTTTGTTTTTAATTCTTTAAAAACTTTAAAATTAATGTTTTCTTTCCTTTTTCAGGTGAAACTCCTTGGTATTTAAAAGGAAATCTGAAAAATACATCTACAGCTCCAGAAGAGTAAGTGTATTTATTTAATTTATTTCCATAGATGTGTGTATATTTTCTTATATGTTCAAATACATTTTTTTAAAAAAAATTATGAAATCAAACATATAATTAACTGTAAAAGATCCTTTCTATATATACAATTAATTCTTTGATTGGCTTAAAAAATTTTTCTTTTCATTTTAATATTAAAAAAACATGTTTTTTTTTTGTATTTACAGTTTTATCGGAAATGAAAATTTAATTTGATTTTTGAGTTTTATATTAAACTGCCAATTATTTAATTTGTTATTATAATGTAGGGAAAAAAATTAAGGATCATTCCTCCCTCTTCCCTCAATTTATGCTACATTAAGTCAACTGAATGAAAAACAGATTTAATCTGTAAGTCCATTAAACATTTTTAAAAACATATAAAAAAAAAATTGGATATAATGAAGAATAATTTAACATTAACAATTAAATAGAATTTTTTTATTTATACCTCAACCAAAGATTTTGATTATCTAAAATTGACTTAAAATTGCTCCTTTTGAAGAATGACCTAAAACGGTTTAAAAAAGAATAAAAGAAATAGATGTAAGCAATTTTTATAAATTACTATAATTTAAGATATTTCACAGAAAATAAGGGTTTATATAATGAGTGCCAGATCATTGAACATGTTTTTTTTTTTTACTTTTGCTCGAACAATTTTAAAACTTTGTATATCTGTGTTCAAACTTTAGATTTATTAACTCCTTTTGGGATGAAGGACACAAATGCGTGCATACCATCAAGGCTGGAGGCTTCTGTCGCGAGTGTCACTCACAGGCCGGAGGGTTTTGTGTAGTTAAGCCTAAATCCATAAAAATACCGAAATATTAATGTGTTGTTCAATATTGTTCTGTATATTATATGAACAGCCATATGCTTTATATATTTTGTATTAACATATTTACTTCAGCCACTTTCTGTTTAAGTACAAGTTTTTAAACATTTTATTGTCAGCATTTGTAAAAGTTGACCGTGTAAAAAAGTGAGAAAAAAAGACAAATTTTGTCTACCAGATCTAATTATCCATTAAAAACTAGACTGTAAACCCAAACCAAATGCTTTAGCAAAAATAAATAAATTTCACTATAAACAAATACCACATGTTCATTCCAAGATCAGCCATAAAGCACTCAATTTGAAAACATTCCCTTCTTATGTTTATAAAAAAAACCATGTGTATGTCAGTAATATTTCTCTCATTTCAAGTAGAAGGTCAGATCTCCATGTATCTCAAATCTTATGGACATAGAATGCCATCTATTGCCAAAAAACTGAGCTTAAAAAATGTTCCAGGTGCTTGGCTCGCATACAAGTCGTTCAACCTGTGGAGGTAGAAACAAGCTGGTTTGTCTGCGATTCGCTTGGTAGCTAACAGTGTTTCATGCCGGCACGCATATGAGACGTTTGTCCCAAAGGGGTTAAAGAAAAACTTTTTTGGACATCTAAATAATACTTTTTAAATGATATTTCTAGGTACCTACACACAATTTCTACATTTTTAAAAAAAATCAACTGATAAATCCACTTAAAGTAATCTATGTATCAAATGTTTGCTAGCACAGCAGGGGCTTTTTCATACATTATGTCTGCCATACATTTTTGTTTACATTAAGTTTTCATTAATCAAAATGAAAAATATGTTTTTATTCTTCATAAAATCATTTGTTTGTTATATTTTAATCAATCTTCATTTGTCTAACTCACTAACCTCTGAACTATATTTGACATTGAAATACATATTTATTGCAAAAATAATAAGTATTTTTAAAATATTCCCAATAGACTAAATTCATGTGACGTCATGATCACATGATAAATGTAGTCACTTGTTTCTCATCTGACTCAAATGCTACAATCTCATGTGTCAATGTTGTTTTTACTTCAAACAGATATATTATTTCTTTTACATTCTAAAGTGTTGAGATATGTAGCATATGGTGGTATTAACAGCAAATGGAAAGACAATTGTTGAACTGATTTAATTTTTAAATTTACTTTGGAGAATCTTACTCTGTTCAAACCATGCATAAAAATCATGAAAGGTAAAGACTACAAACCACCATCTTCCTATTTGTTACATTCAAACCACTTTGAAGAAAAATATTTTGAGTATCAATCATTCATAAATTGTTGATAATTAAAATCAGATTGCAGGAACCAGATTTTGTGCTTATTATAAAAATGTCTTTACAAAGGGTTTTAGATTAATGTAAGTCATCCACCCGTGCTGAAATAAAAGTACTTCAAAGAAATTTTTTGTTAATTTACTTTACATTTTTAAATAAAATTATATGAAAAGCATGCATAAAATGGTAAAGTATGGTAGTTAAGTTTGATGTATTTTATATCTATGGAGTAGTTAACTAACAAAAGTAATTCTGTATTTAATGTTATAAAATTAAAAGAAGAACCTCATTTAAAGTAATCACACTTATGTATTTTAAGAAAAAGTGTATATATAAACAAAGTTCACAAATGAATATAAAAATTATTTAACATAATTATTTTACTTTTTTATTAAAAAAAACATTAACGAGGATCATCTCACATTAAAATGGTAAAACATGGTAGTTAACTCAAGCCTTATTCATGTTTATACTTTTATATTTGTTTATATCTGTAGAATAGTTAAGTAATAGAAGTGGGGTTTTGTATTTAATTATATAAAGGTTAGTGCAAGAATTACTGGTTACAGTGCTGTACATTTCTAAAAAACAAAAATTCAGTTTAGTTTTAGATATATCTGAAATGTTAAGTAATTGCAAGTTATTTAACATTCAAAGTGCAGTGGAAAGGTCTATATCAAGAGTAAAACAATGTAAGTATTTTGAGGAGGTTACTGCACAGAAATTTTCATTATGTAAACTGTGTTTTTTAATAACATATATATTATGGAATTTTCACAAACCCTTATTTTTCAAATTAAAATATATTGATAGGATGTACATTAATTTGCTACTTCATGAATAAGAAATTTGATACAATTTGTCTGTTTTTAAAATTTTATATCTTCAAAAAATATATATTTAGATTGTAATTACTCTATGTGATTTTGATATTGATTTTTTTTTTTTACTGAACTCTATATGTATTATTTGCTTTTTTACTTTTTAATTAAATTTGTGTTTTGAAATGCTGCTCAGTTGTTCATATATGTTCATTTTTTTTTAATGACTAACAAAGTTTGTGGTACTGAAGTTATTTTTTAAATGTAGTATATATATATATAATTTTGGTAGATATGAAAATTTACCTTGATTTTGTAATATTTAGCTGCTCTTGAAAGTTTATTTCAGTAATATATTATTATTATAGGGATATCTAGGTTTTTTTAAAATGTTATTAGATGTTTTGTTTAAATTGTTTGGTAATATTTGTTTGTGTGTGTGTGTGGCTTACACATTATAATTTTTTTTGCAATTTAATTTTGAATAAATATTTTATACAATAATATTTTAAAAATATTATTTCCAACTTTGCATGTTTGAAATGTTACTAAGTAATTATATCTTCAGAGAGATCCTGTTACATTTTAGAAATTTTTATCAATCAATTATTTTAAGAATTAACGTATACTAGAGCCCAATAAGAAGACAGCTAAACCTGGGGGGGGGGGGGCCCACTTTTAGCATGAAACTATTTAAAAAAATAACCTTCACATGTACACAATTAAGCAACCATCTGTAGTTATAAAAAATTCTTGTATTAATTGACTTACATGTTCAATATACACTGGTTTCACAAAGTAAATATTTAATTATTTTTTTTACAATTATAACATATATTTCAGAAATATCCATGATAATAATAAATCATACTCTTATATTTAGAACATTACACAGTTTGTATGTAATTCATTGACATAAGTTGTAAAAAAAAAAAAAAAATTACATTTGTAACAAAGGATAGTAAAATTTTTATTGTCTATTTTTTAAAAGTTATGCTACCTTTTCCAATGATATCTTTTGTCTTAAGACTAAGATGAATTAAAAAAGAGTAAGTTTTTAATTGTTTGTTAATGAATAATTTATAAAAAATAAAAGTCAAAGAAAAATTTCCTAAATTTTTAAAAATATTCCTCAAACAAGTTAGCATTAAATGATATTAATTTTGAATATAACTTTTTTATTCTGCTTATGCATAATTTTGTAGAAAATTATGCATAGGCAGTTTTGGCGATAATTTAGGAAAAATAAGCAAGAACTCTTAATAAGTATACTAACAAAAGCTACAAGTAACTACAATAAGAGGCTTAGTGCACTAATACTTCACATCGCAAATAAACTAGAATAAAACAAAAGTTATATAAAAAAATCGAGACTATTTTCTACCTAATACACATGTACTAGAATAATGCAAAAAATATTTTTATAATGTATATAAGGAGATAAAGCACAAAATGTCAATGCTATAAGTATAGGAATTTTACATATTAAAGTGATGCATGTGTTATTGTTTATGATCTAATTGCATGATTCTGACAATTTTATGTAAATGGCAGCACTTTAATAGTAAGCATAATACATTTGTATATTAATATAAATATTTCCATAAATTAGCAAATGACTGAAATCTTTTTTATATGTATTATTTTTGCAAAGATTTATTTAGTTTATTGTATGATGTAATATAGTGTATATATATATATATATATATTGATAAAAAAAACAACGAAATGTACAATTTTGAGGATAAATATGTACTTAAAAATCTCAAATATGGAGGGGAGGGCACATAAGCATAATATAGTCCTCTATTTTTGTAAAATTTGATTTATGAAATCTTTATCTGAAATATGTAGCAGATATATATAATGTAAAGGACGAGATATAGCAGTTTAAGCATTTAAAAAAATCATAAGTATTTATGTAATTCTTTGAAAGAACTGATTATTGTTAGCTTGTAAAACAGCTAAAATTATTACATTAAAAATAATATTTTGAATCCAATAGCCAGCATGAAACCAACTTTAGCGACTTCAACACAGAGATTAAATGATTTATAAGAATGCAGAATTATATTTAACTCATTGTCACAATTTAAATAAACATTTTTAAATTATAGTTATTCTACCATTGAATTGGGTTTTTAATGTTTTGCAGTTGCCATGACCCATATTTCATTATATGTTATGTAAAAACACAAATTTAGAATAGTATATTTCATAAATGCATAAAAGATTTCAAATTGCACAAAAATAACAATTAAAACTTGTAGCTCAATTTTTTAGCAGGATCTTTCTCTGTGTATATGTATCTACAAAGGAACTTTCTTTTATGAATTCATTTATGTTCGATTTTTGTAGAACCAGTTATTTGCATAAAGACATGGATTATGGTGTTAAAAATTTTTCCAGCAATAAATCATACGTAAGATAAAATAATTCTTTAAATGGTATTCTTAAAAATTTAAAAAAAAAAAAAAAGAAAAAGAAACTTAAAATTATCTACAATAAATATACAATTTCTTTTTTATATGAAAGCCATTATGTAGACTAAAACAATATTTAAGTTTCATCAGCTCATATAATCAAAATCTGAGACATACTGATTAATTATTTTTGTTATTACTGAAATTCAAATTGTAAAAGTGAACAATCCACATGTGGTTTGTGCATTCTGTTTTAATTTAAAGTACATATAACTTCATTCTTTTCCCAAATATTTTTAGGGCCGATGAAATTCCAAATGAAAAGTACAAGTCTAAAATTGATCCATTGAATGACATGAAGAAATACTTAGCTTTGAAACAAAAGAAGCATGGTGACAAAGAACTTTTCATTCATAGAAAAGTATGTTTTTCAAGTTTTCTAATTACATTATTTGAATTAATTTTTTGAAAAAGTCATGCTGTGTGTTTAGAGTTATGCGGTTTTTGCATATTAAAGTCACTGCAGCCAAATTTGCACCTTGCAAATCGTGCCATGGTATAACAGCAAGAGAATTACAACAAAAATTATTCTTATGTGTTTTAATTTGAGCAAAAAAGAAAAGAAACGAAACAACCTGTCAGATTTTGGTGGAAAAGGGCACAATTTGGCTGCAATGACATTAATATGCAAGTACCCTAAATACATTAATCTTTATTTATTAGAATCAGTAACATTATATTGTTTAATCTTTTCAAATAACTTAAAATTTTTAATACAATTACTCAACATACAATAAATATATATAAATTTTCAGCAAAGAACCATCACCTACAGCCAAATATAATAATTACTAAATGATTGAAAATTGTGTCTGTATAATATCTTGATATGTTAAACAAAATTAATATTATTTTTAAAGTATAGTTTTAGTTGTGACTTTCTTTCCATATATCGTACATGTAAATAATCAACTAAATTGGGAAAATAAAGTATACAGGCTTGTTAAGGTACATGTGCTTTATCAAAGCTTATAATAGACAACATTCCAGGTAAAAAATTGTTCTCTCAAAAAATGTTGTATGCCATAATGTATTAAATAAATATTTCTATCTTAATTTTCTATAGAGACTTATAAACTTATGTAGATATTAATTGTTACATTATTTCAAAAGTTTTATTATAGTAAACATTTGAAAATGTCAAACTTTTATAATTCCATTTTTTGGGGAGAAATTAAAAATTATTAATGACATTTTTGTATGTAAGGTTTAAAAATTATTATTATTTAAGAAATAATATCTAAATATTTATTTTTATAACATTTTGATTTATTTTTCTTCCATGATTTGTCTGAATTGATAAATGCTTTTTTATGCTACTAAGGATTTTATTATTCTTTATTTCTTTTAAACGTAAAGATAAGGTTAACAAATTTAAATAACAACTAAAACTCATATGACTTTTGAACTTTTTGAAAAATTACTAAATAAGCTTAAAATAGCTAAATAAGCTCATTTCTTATTCACAAAAATTTTGAATTGAATTCAAAAATATTTTTTTTAAAAAAAATTACTGATTTAGATTTTAATTATTTGCTTTTTTTGATTATGATAGTTTTCATATATCTGAATAAATAAGATTCAATATGTAAAATAAAGGGATTCCGAAATTAGTTATGAAATGAACAGAATCTTTTTTAAGGAAGACCAAAAAGTGTTTAAAGGTTATAAATAGATTGGCTGAGAGTGAAGGGGTCCTTTGTCTTGGGAATACTTTTGAAAAATATTTTCTGCTGACTCATTCAATATTTATTTTATCTCATTTAAATAGATATTTCTGTATAGTTTATTTGTTTTGGAAGTACAGTTGTTCATATTTTTTTGTATTTACTTAATTTTAATTGCATCATATCTTTTTTATTAAAAATTAATCATTTATTGTTGGTTTTCTAAGTTTTTAAAAGGGGAGAGTCATTATTGCGTATAGAAAGTATACATCAGAAAAGGTAACCAAATCAATCATTTGCCTTTAATAAGTTTTGTATTCTGAAGTAAATCAGTAGAAATTCATGTATAGAGATATATGTATTTATGAAGTTTATCTACTGAGATTTCATATTAAATTTTACTAAGTGTAGAAAAATATGATGAACCTATCTATTTGTTTCCAAAAGCAATTCCATGTACCATTTTCTCATTTTTTTATTACAAAAATATATCATTTTGTGTGAGATTGATGGCATATCTAATCTAGTACATCATTGATATCTTGCTATGGAATAATTTTAAAATTAATGTTTCATTTATTACTGTTTTATAGCTCAGTGCGTTGCATAATAGCAATTAATTTTTTATTTGACTGTTTCAATGCTATTTGTCTGTTAATTGAATATAAAAAAAGTAACTGTTTCTATTATATGATCAGTAACTTCTAGATTATTCTTTTATCAAATTCTACCAATGTATAGAGTTTTCATTAAAACACATGTTATTATCTGTGTAATCAGTTTTTCTTTTTAAGAAAAGTAATCCAATTTCTTTGTGCAGAAATGACAGCTTTCTAAATCTTTTCTTTTTGCAGGAAGAAGATAAATGTACTCACAAAAGTAAAACTCAAAAAGAATTATCTAAAAAAATGTCCAAGATAGAAGAGCTTCGGGCAAAACGTCTGAAACGCGAGAGAGAAGAGAAAAAGAGATCGCAACAATTTTTAGAAAATTTTAGAAAAGGTCCTTCACAGCCTGAACAAGTTGAATTGGATGACAGAGTTAGACGTTATAATTCACAATTTAATCCACATCTTGCTAGAAATAATTATGCAGCTACAAAGAATCAGCATTGGGATTGAAACTGTATATAACTCAATATTTTTATTTAAAAAATGCTTTATTCATCATTGTGATATAAATATTGTACATAAAAAAATAATTGTGTGATATCGTACATATTGTACCTGCAAAGTATTGTACATGTAAAGTAATGAATTTTTGGAATAGATTTTTAAGTGATTATGTATAAACCATTAAAAATAGATATTTTGTAATATTTGCTTTAGAGGTCTTTTGCTTTTCCCATCTTTTGTCATTTTAAAATAAGTCAATGGTATTCAAACTTTTTCAACTCATGAAACCCCAAAGATTAGGTGTTTTTGTGGAACTGGAAGGTTTTTTCATGGAACCCTATTCCAAACACACACCCAGAATATATCTTAAAATATTTAAAATAAATCTCCTTTTAATATAATTTACTCATTAATAATATTAATCTGTGATTCAAGTGTTACACACCCATGCATTATGTTTAGTAACAGGGATATGTGCTTGCATTTTATCACACAAACTGTTGAAGTCTAGGTCTATTGAGATTAACTGCAATCACATTACATATTCTGAGTTTCATTTGTTTCTACACTTCGTTTTTGTAGCCATTCACATTGAGAAATATTTTTCACTTATACGCATAGTTTTGAAATGGCCTTAAAATGTCTATAACTGTGTGAGAAATACTGTGTCTTTTGCATGAATTTGCAACATAACATTTAGGAGCAGTTCTTGCTTAAATTTAGATTTTTAACATCAAATCTGCAGATAAGTTTTTCCCTCTCCTTTATTGTAGGTGTTTTTTCCACAAATACAAAAAGGCGCATTTTCTGTTAGAAAATTATT
Organism: Trichonephila inaurata madagascariensis; assembly: GCA_019973955.1. Taxonomy (NCBI): domain Eukaryota; kingdom Metazoa; phylum Arthropoda; class Arachnida; order Araneae; family Nephilidae; genus Trichonephila; species Trichonephila inaurata. Next base: position 142,144 of record BMAV01001545.1, read on the forward strand.
TAGTTTTGCAAGACATTCTACTAATGAGTATAAAATAATTTTATGAAAACCAGGATAGTAAAGAATAAAATATTCTCAATCTAGTAGGTAATATATATCTACAGATCAACTGTTTAAAATTTCTTTTATTATAGTATTAAAAAAAAGTTTAAAAAGTATTGCAAAAAAAGTTTTATGCAGAAATAAAATTTTCAGTTTCTTAATGACTGGATGAACCTTAAACTCTTGTGGGTATACAAACTTCATAGATGTTCTCTAGATAGATCAGGTTTTCAAAAGTAGTTTATTTACAATCTGTTAGACTAAAAAATATACTTCAATTTAAAAACATTTAAAGAAAGAAATCATTCGGACCTGATCTTGTGTCTCTCGAAGACAAACTCATCTATATCTCTTCGTCATCTTCAATTGTGTATTTATAGCACATCATGATTTGCATTTAAGGTGTTGCCAACTGCAGATGACTAAGCATCCACAGATCGGATTCAAAACTCAAATCCGAGATCACAGCATGGAAATTGGATAAACATTTAGTTTTTATAAAGTATCTAACAATAGAGAATATGAATCAATTTTGAATACACATTTTTGTTTCTTTTCAATTTTTTTATTGTGACTTGTGGAACCTCAGGGTCACGTGGAACACAGTTTGAACATCACTTAATAAGTTAAAGATGTATTCTTTTCACATGTATTAAATGTTTTCATTTAGCTAGTGATGATTTCAAATATTTTTTTCCTTGTGCTCTTTTTTAATTTATATAATTTAACTATTTCTCTCTGTATAAAAAAAGTTTTTCATGATGCTGTAATAAATTTATTTTATGAAGATGGTGAGGCTTTGCATGAACGTCCAAAAATAGTTAAACGTTACGATGTACTGCAAATTTTATCTCACACACCAGAGAAATAATAGGCAGTGAGTCCTGTTCAATATTATGGTTACAAATTGACAATAAGTTGCAATGTTTAGTTCAATCAACTACTTCCAGCTCAAAGACTAACTCAACATTATATCATAAATGTGTATCTGAAAATGGAACTACATAATACATGTGAATTACAGTTTTCCAATTTGAGCAATGAGTATTAATTAGTTGTATAATTATACAATGTGGGTTGGTCTGCTTTTAGCCTGACAGGGGGTACCCCCTCCCCAGTAATTTTTAAAAAATAATAATTATACACAGAAGAAGAAATATTTAACTCAAAAACTATCATATTGATTACATATATTTATATAGGAATATTTTATAGTTTATTTACAAAAGAGAAAAATTCAATTTAAACTACTTAATCATAAGAAAATGACTTTTAAAAGTTATCATTGGTATCAAAAATTACTTTTTAAAAATCTTACTCTATTATTTAAAGCAAACCAATGAACAATTGATACTTTTAGTGGCAGAGTACAAATGATGTATGAAATATGTTCTTAAAAACAAACATAAAAATGTACATTTAAAATAGAGAGCATATTTTTGAAAAGAGAGCAGTGTGCAGTTAAAATTTTACTTTTATGAAACAGTGACTAGGATATTAGTCTGATATGACAGTCAATATTGTTTTCACAGCAATACATATTCTTTTTTATTTCTCATCTAATGCAACAACTAACAGTTTCTAGGGGTTTTAAACTGACTTGTTTTTAAAGAAAATTTTTTCGGAAAATAAAAAACAATGTCATAACATAATTTTTAAATGAAATAACTCTTATTTTTTATAGAAATTGTTGTATATGTTCTTATTTCATGCTCATTTTGCAAAGAGAATAAATTTCAAGCTTTGTTAAAAGAAGTACTGAAATATGAATAATCAAAAGAATGTTTAAAACATATGTATTTGGCCAATTACAAATTTTTGAAAAATATATAAGCTAAAATTCTTTAAAATTAATATATTTAAGTGTGATATTACAAAAAAAATGATATGGAAATCCTGATAAATGTCAAGTTTAAATAAAAGAGGGGAATGATAAATATTATTAAAAAAACTATACAAACATAATTTATTTATTTTCACATTTATTAGGCATGATGAAAATTAAATATTGAATTACTTAAAATAATACAAAGATGAGAATACATTACATAGAAATAAGATACAAATTGCCAAACTTTATTTAATTCATAAGAATATGCTTTTACAGATTAAGCTAAAAAAAAACAACTTTTGTACAATAAAATATTTCTGTTTTTTAAAGGTGACGTTTACATTTTATGTTTGCAAATCATTGCTCCTCAAGTGTGATATCAATCTATCAATTTATCTTGTAGTTCTGAGCTAGTAGCATTATTTTAATCACGACACTTTCCATACACTTTGCAAGAACCATTCATATAAGGAACTCTTACTAATCAATGACAGTTTTAAGTAGAACCAATGCACATTATATTAATCAGACCTTTACCATCATGATTAACTGTTCTTGTTTCGAGTCGCCGTTTTTTAAAAATTGGTTTGTATCTTTTGAAATTACATTTAAAGCTATGCCAAAGCTGTTAGTGACATCAAAATTTGGAACTTTATTAAAGTTAAGAGGTTGTTGCTAATCCTCAGGGTCTGGCGAAGTCAGACAAGATAAAAATTAAATCGTTGACTCTCAAAAAGTCGAGCACAAGAAGGGCATTAGTGCAGATATCGTTGCTCGTGAGATCCATGCAATGCATTATGTGTTTGGGGGAAGCCTGGTGATCTTGACACCTTGCACAGATGGAGAAGATCTTTTTGTTTGCTGAAAATGAGAGGCTCTTGCAAGAAAGAGTAGCCTGAGAGCATTGTCACACTTGAGGGCTAGGGCTAGACCGGTTGAGTTAAGAGGATAATACTTGAACTAGTATACCTCACTTACCTAAAATACATATGTTACAAGAGGAATGTGAGAGGCTAAGTTTTATTATCATTTAATATGTGAAAGGCCTTCCTTCATTTTACAGGTGGGTTTTAGAAAGAATCTTACATACTTGATACCTTGTTGATTATAAAAAAAAAGAAATATGTCAAATGTAATGTCATACGTAATCACTTGTAAGTAAATGTATGTATCTAAATTTATTTTTTAATTAAGACTAAGAGCAAATTCGTAATAACCATTCTTTTAGATCTTTTATACCTTTTCCAGTTAAACAACTAGTTTCAATAACAGTAATATCTTGCTCAGCATGGAGACAAATATCTTCTAATCGTAACAAATATTTTATTTCTGCAATTTGAACTGAATTATTGACATCAGTTTTATTAAGAACAATTGCAAATTTTGTACTTTTCAACAATTCGTGTTTCAGAATTTCTAAAAGCAAAATGCATGCACAACTGATTTGCTGTAGATTGCTTGCATCTATAACATAAACAATTCCTACACAACCATCATAATGCATATGCCAAATTGCAGCCATTGAACCACCTAATTCACTTATCTGTATGCGCTTGTTTTTAGCTAGATTTAATTGTGCAATATTAACACCAACAGTAGGTACAGTTGAAAATATTTCATTATATGGATCACAATGTATATTTGTCTGTTGTAATCTACGTAGGAGTAGAGTTTTTCCTACAGTTTTTGGACCAATACAAATAATCATTCTTTAGAGTTGAAAGTGTCTTCAGTGATACCGATTTTCCTGAAAAAAGAAAAAATTGCATATAAATATTCTCATAATGTAAAATAACAATTTTATTATGTTTAAAAATTGAAAGATTATAAAATTGGTACGATTTTTGCTATATATTTTTTTCGATGTTCTCTCCAGTAATGTTTTAATAAAATTTCTGATTTAAAATAGGCTTTTATTTAATTGCAAAGAAATTTTATTGATCAGTTTATTTAAAATTAGCTTGCTCTGTTAACAGTTTCCATATTTTCAATAATAATATTCAATCTTAACAGCAATTTATATTTTTATAATTGCAGCAAGAGCACTAAATACATGTTCCATGCCAAACCTAAAAATGTAAATTTCCACCAAACTATTCTTACTTTTTAAAATAGGTATGAACTGCTATCTCCTAAATACAATGGCAAAAATGAAGAAAAAGGCACAGAAAACATCGGCGAATAATTTCTGAATACCAAGGCAAATTTCTGTTTCGGGAAAAGAGATTTGCATTATATATGTGTGTCAGTAATGTAGGGTTACCAAATTGGGAATTCAAGTTCCTGACATATGCTTAAGTCTTTCTAAAATGTATAAATACCAATGTTTCTTCTCAGTATTTATGTAGAAGATTCTAAAAAAATATTACAACAATTTAAAAATTTTTTAAAATCAAACACTTAAGATTACCCTACATTTTACTTTTTAAGGATAATCCTCTATTTTCGGCAAAAGGAATTATTAAAGCATATCTGCATAAATATTTCTAATAAAATGTATTCTTGTGTGGTTAAAAATTTACAAATCAGTTAACTGGAAATTTTTTTGATTATAAAATACATAATATAGATTTAATGAAACATTGAAAGGAAAGAGTTTAAAAATAGATATTTGACAGATATATGTTATATTTAAGAAAATATACGGATTACAAGATGAGTTCATACCTAAAAATTCTAATATAGTAGCATTAGTAATTTAAAATGAGAATCATCATATAATATTTAAAATACACATTGAAAATATGCTAAGAAATATTAAAGAACTTATGATTTTCAAAGATTAATGAAATGTAAAACAATGAAATATTTGAAATAATATACTTAGCATAATTTTCTTTCAGAAAGAAAAAAAAAAAGAAAAAATACAGAAATACAATAGCTTACTAGGCAGTTTCGTTTCTCTTTATCACACAATGAACTTAAATAAAAAAATCCCAATATAAAGTAACGTTAGAGTGCTATACATAAATGGATAATTTTCGAAAATTTTAATCTACCAAGCCCATTTAAGATAAAAAGCAATTCACAAAAAACAAAGATTAGGATTACCCAAATTATATTACCAATATAAAATGCATTATATAGCCTTACAATTAACTAACTATTCAAATAATTTTTGGTCAGACTTTTCATTAGCATCTTTTCTATGTATGTTTCTTGTAATATATACTAAAATTAATAGCCATTAAATGTCTCTGAAATCCAAGTTCCATCACGAAAAAATTTAAAAGATTAGAATTTATTTTCAGAAGGATTAAAATATATTTCTATTGGATTACGAGTACAAGATATAATTTGGCTTTTCAAAATCAAATTCAGAAACACATAATCAGGGTAAGTCAGAGTATCATAACTAAGAAAAAAACTAATTGATAAAACTGATTTATTTCCTAAACTTATGGATTTTTTAAGAAAAATTATAAGCTATTACTTTATCCTCTGTTTTAATAACTGATTCTCTGAGGCATACTATCAGGATATGATTTAGGATGACTTCCCACTTCGCAATCAATAAGTCTTTAATAAAGTTAATTTGTGGTGAAGGTTCTTATTTCTTTTTATATCTGGCAAATTTGAGTGGAATAAGATGTGGAACATCAATCTCAAATTCAATAAATCAATTAGGCACAATTTTTTAGTTTAATGAATTCAGTTATCCAGAAACTGTTTTCATCCTTTCAAAACAGTTGTTTGACAATGTCAAACAGTTCTTAGCTTTCACACAATCAGATATCTTAACTACAAAATCAGCTGCAGCATTAGAAATGGACTCTTAAATCACAATATTTTTTTTGTTTTCTGCATGACACGTTCGGCAAATCAGGTTTGAAAGGTGCACCAGCTTTTTTAATAACTATCTCTGGAAACAAACAAAAAATTAGATTCATCAGGCTGTATTATTTGCAATCGTACTCAATAATCTTACAATACTCTGGTCCATTTTACTTTTCCATGTTTGTTAATTTGGGATATATGTGTGCGTGGGGAAGGGGTACACTGCTAAATACACCTATTATATTCAGTTTTATCCAGAGAGAGTTCTTTCTGGAACAAATTGACAAATCCAACACTGTGGATTTGAAGCTATTTTTAACAAATTTGGTACTGACTAGTAACAGTTAATCAAACTTAATTTTTGCTCCCACCATTGAGATTGTTTCTAAAAACTTCCTCATTTTTACTATAGAGTATAGGTTCCCAAAGTGGTTCTTAAAGACCATTGATACTGCTGAGGGGTCCATGGCTAATTAAAATCCATTTGAGGATTATAGGGAAAGGGTCAATTTAAAGTAAATTATTTGCACCTCATTTTCATTATGAAAGGTAAAATATATTAGTAATGATTTTTAAATGTTAAAAACATTTTAAAGAAAAATATGTGTGTGGATAAGTATTAAAAAACAAACAAGTAATAAGCTGCATGCAGTGGAAGTCTGACTAATCATGGGAGCAATTGTCTGTAGGTTTAAATATTTCGCCACTACATGTACTAACTCGCATGCGCATCTAAAATGTGGTAATACAAGAAACATGCATACGGCCACACAGTTTGGTTTTATGCATGATCCTGAGATGTGACATGGAATGGAATAAATTTTCCTTTGGTTTGAACAGAAAGCAGTATTTTTCCTTATACTGTTGAGATAAAGTATGTTATGTAAGTATTTTTGAATACAATTGATTTCTTGTACATAAACTTGTTAACAAGTTATACTTTTGTTAAAGTTAATTTATGAAGTAGAATATTTATTAATATATCATTTTCAACCCAAAGTTCAATTTATAATTTTTCCATTTAGCATTGTATTAGGGTTATTTCACTTGGGGTTCATGGTCAGTTTTTTGGTATAAAAAGGGGTCTGCAGGCACAGTAAGTCTGGAAACCACTGCCATACAGGGGAAGGTACATCCACACATTGTGCAATTTCTTTTAAATTATGTTGATACACTAAGCCAAAAACATTAGCATCTATTTACTTATTCTATTGTATCACATTTGTGATTCATAATTTAATTGAAAATCCTATGATATATTTTTACATAGTGAAAAAGCTTAGAGATAAATAACGAGCATCAAAAAAAAGTTTCATTGCAACTGCAGCGAAGATTATTCATATATATAATCTGTTCTTAAACTTATTATTCTTTCTGTATATTTTTCTCATAATTTCTTGTTTGGTGTGCTTATTTAGATATATATGGCAACAAATATTATTAAAAACTAAAACCACAAAACAAACTCTTTAATTGCAGAAACATACTTTTTAATATGACTAATTCAAAAGAAAATAAATAAATTCTCAAGGCTACAACACATTTTCAACAAAAGCCAGAATATTTATTAATATGCTTAGTAGCTCAAAATGGAAACTGCAGCAAGAAAAATTATTAAAATTACATTAAACAATTATTCATCAGCTTTCTCTGGAGGTGGTCCACATGGTGTCAACATTTTTTCCGTTAAATTGAATCGTATTCTTGCTTTGGATTCATTTTCTGCAATTGCAAAGAAATTAAGAATATCATGATGAGCAATGTAAGATGAAAAACTGTCTCTGTGTTGATTTACAAGCCATTCAAATTTGGTAGTATCTGCATGTCCAGTGCCAATATATTTTGACTGCAAATGCTCCAGTTGGGAATGGATGTTGTACCGCTCTCCCATGTTATCTAAAAGAAATTTAAAGTCATTATAGTACTACAATTATATATAAAAATAAACTCTGCAGACTGCACACACAACTGTACTATCAATACTTTTCTAAATTATACATTAAAAAAAGACAAAATTTTAAAGTATCAATAATTATAACATATTTTTGAAGGCTATATTACATTTTTAAATATGTTTTTCAAATATGCAATCAATTATAATATTGGTTCATATTAGATAATTTTGAATGTACTTGAATTATGTTAACACAAGTAGGTACTTTGGAAATATGAAAGTCAATTTGGATTGACAAAAGTTTAAAAATGTTTTACCAATATTTATCTTATTACACACCTAACACTACAGTTAAATTTCCTTACACTTTAAAATTATGATAAAAAGTTAAATGGACTTCTAAAGGTAAAAGTCCTTTACATAATTTTTATATTATTCATTAACATAATCAAAAGAAATATAAGAATATCAAATTAAATAAAAAAAATACTAATATTTTAAATAATAGTTAAAATTATGAATAATCAAAAGATAATTCAGCATATTTATCCATGCATGTTACAACATTATACCTTAATATCCTAATAATATTACAAATACGAATGCGAGTTTGTTTGTTACGCTTTCACTCCTAAGCCACTAAACCGATTTTAAAAATTCCTTCGCCAATGGAAAGCTGTATATTATCAGCAAGTAACATAGGGTATATTTTATCCCTGTATTCCTACGGGAATGAGAACTACGCAGGTGAAACCAAGAGGCGCTGCTTACTTCCTGCCAAGTTGGTGCAAGATTATGCACTTTGCCAATACTGGAAATTTTAATAAAAATTCTCACACTTGTAAGAAATAACTGAAACATATTGTAATTTTTAACAACTTAACTAAAAACAATTTTTTAAATGGCTTTTTTATTAACCTGCAAACACTCACGCAGGGTGTTCTGTACACCCCAGCAACAAGTAAAAAACTCCTAGTATTCCAAAACGAATGCACAAAACCCCGATTTAACCCTTTCATGGGAAGATTACTAGGATCTTGTAGGTGGGAAGATTACTTTCTACCTACAAGATCCTAGTAATCTTCGTAACCTACGCCTGTGGGAAGCGCAATTCCCATTATAATATATTGACGCTGCTATTAGAACAGTGGGAACACAATTTCCCGCTTCAATTTTGTGCTGCCATCCAGTGTTCAATCGACTGAATGGAATTGGTGGCAATTTTGGTTTCGAATGTTTGAAAGCTTTATGTGAGATTTGTCCTACTACATCTATTTTGATGTGACATTTGTACTGCTCAACAATTCTGCTGCAAACGTGAGTAAAACACTGTTTTTATTGTAATAACACTTTCTTATTTTGTATATTTCTGTACATTTTGTGCCAGTAGCTATCTAATATTATTATAAAGAAAAGAAAGATACCAAATAGGAAGATCTGTAAAATGGTGGCATCATATCTTTATTTTCTTATTGACCTTGGCATCGTAAATAGTTTCATACTGTGGCAAGTGAACAAAAGAAACAGAAATTTAGACCAGTTAACATTCCGTATCGCATTAGCTCGTCAACTAATAGACGGATATTCTTCAAGAAAAAGGAAGGACGTCCTGCTGGCTTCCAAGCAAAGAAGTGTGCAGTTCCGGATGATGTGCGCTTAGCCAGTGTGGGAAATCATTTGCCAAAGATGGTTTCCAACTATAGACGATGTTGGAAATGTAGCACAAAAGGAAAAGAGGACCCGCTGCATCTGTGCAGAATGTGATGTACCCTTGTGCATTGGAACATGCTACTCATCTTTTCATGGCAAATAATCACCATTAAATTTAATTTTCTTTATGAGTGTAAATGGTTCGGTGGGAAGGATACTACCCACCCCTGAAATTTAAATGTAATAATAAAATTTGGCAAAATAAAATGTGTTTCCTTAAATGCTATTGCTTAATTGTTAATAAAACATAAAAAACTGGGAGGAATTCAAAAGAAAAATAAATGGCCCATAAAAGGGTTAAATGAATGTTAGTCTTATTAGTATGTAACAAGTTTAATAATTTTATTTGTAAAATTCAAAAAACATCTTGTACTTCATAAATGTGTAACATAATTAAATAATTTTTTTTTTCATAATTAAATACACGTGTTAAAAAATTTGGGGTGTTCTCTACACCCCGCGACTAACGATGGTAGCAAAAACAGGCACAAGTGACCACAGGTTAAATATCAAATTCGAACTTTGAGAAATATCACCAAGTTGGCTAAAAAATTCTCTATTCTGACAATCCCAGAAATTTTAACACAAATTTCAAAAAACACACAAGAGAGAAATGACAAAGTTTTAGCAAATTGCATGATATTGAAAGCTCTATGGTAATATCATATGACAGTTTCATAAAATTTTTTGATTTAATGAATACTTCATATGGAGATATTACTATGGAGGAAGCCATACAATGCCAATCATTAAGTAAAATTAGGGAACTTTATGCAACACTTATATCACCTTGCGGTCTTTCTAATCTTCAAACCTTTTGGGTTAAGTACAAAGAGTACATGGTGGAAGATATTTTGCGATGAATGTAGCAAGTATATGCAGATATGACTCTTTCAATGAGAGAACACATCTACAACTAATAAAAATTAAAAATAAGGCTTTCACAATGGTTAGGAAGAAGCTACATGATTTTGGAATGATTTGTCCACAATGAGTCGCTGGAAATGGCTTTGATAATGAAATTGCCTGAGAATTAGACTACGATTTTATAACATTACAACATCAAGTGACAGAATTAATTCCTCAATTAACTCCAGAGTAAAGTCACGTTTTCCATCAAGTGTTACATAAAGTAGAATCCGATAGTGGTGCACTCTTTTCTTGATGCTCCTGGAGGAATCGGAAAAATGTTTTTGCTAAACTTATTAATGTTTGAAAGAAAAAACCAGAAGATAGCAGTTTCTATGGCTTTTTTCAGTATATCTGTGATACTACCGACTGGCAGGTAATACTGCACATTTCATTTTGAAATTACTGTTGAATCTTGGACATGAAGATTCACCCATCTGAAACTTCAGCAAAAATAGTTCTCAAGGCAGGATGCTTTGAAAATGTAAATTTTTAGTGTGGGATGAGAGTACGATGTCTCACAAGAAAGCTATAGAAGCATCAAATTGGACTCGAGATAGTACAGGAATGGTAGTTTTATTGGCTGGCGATTTCCGACAAACTCCCCCAGTAATCCTGAGGGGTAAACCAGCAAATGAAATCGGAGCCTGTATTAAATCTTTAATCTTATGGGCAAAAGTTGAAAAATTCAGTCTGAAAACAAATACGAGAGTGCATCTTCATAATGACGTAGATTCAAGGTATTATGCAGAGACGTTATTGAAAATTGGTGATGGATGTTTGGATGCAGATGCTGAAGGTTATATTTTACTTTTCAGAGAATTTTGTAATTTAGTAGAAAATGATGTAGATATTATTGCTTGAGTTAACCCGGGCTTGCAACAAAATTTAAATTGTGATCAGTGGTTGTGCATAAGATCAATACTGCTGCCTAAAAATCCCATTGTCAATAAAATCAACCTTGAAATTGTAAGACGTGCGGAAGGGGGGGGGGGGGGAAAAAAGTATTTATCAATGGAAACAGAACAAAGTACTTTATATCCCATGGAGTTCTTAAATTCGCTTGAACTTTTGGATGTACCATCACATAAAGTTCTAAATGTACCAGTTATGCTTTTGTAAAGTCTCGATGTTCCTTGACTATGTGATGGAACGAGGTTTCGGATCACAAAATTAATGCAGAATATACTTGGTGCCACTATTTTAACAGGTGTCAGGAAAGGAGAGTTATCATACCTCAAATTCCAACTATCCCCCTGACCTACTATTTCAATTCAAACAAGTTCAATTTCCAATCAAATTTAGCTTTACTGTTACTATTAACAAAGTGCAAGGGCAAACATTGCAGGTAGCAGGGGTGCATTAGGAAAAGTCATGCTTTTCTTATGGCCAATTATATGTAGCCTGTTCGTGTGTGTCCAATGCCCCAAATCTTCACATATTTGCATCTGACAAAAGAACATAGTATTCAGTACCATCCTAGAATAATATTCTATTTTGAATACTTTTAAAAATATTAATAATTTAAGTTATTGAATTTTTGTTAATTATTATAATAAAGCATGTTTTCAGTTTTTTAAACTAAGCTCAATTTTAGAATATTTAAATTTTAATGGTCCTAGTCAAGAAATAATAAAAAAACCATTATTTTATTTACTTTCTAATGATAATGACTTTGACAGTTATTTAAAGACATCAATGTGAGCTAGGCCGCGGGTAAAAGTTAGTATAATATACAATGATGAGCCATGGAGGCGAAAGGTTGTATTTTCTCAAACAATGGGTGAACAAATTTATTATTTATAAAATCTTTTAAAAAAAGGAATTTTTTAATTTCCTTTGGGAAGTTAAAAAATCTTTTCAATAAGGTGACCAACCTTTTTGAGAAGAGTACTACTATCTGATTTAAAAAAATTATGCATGCCACCTCTAAATTTTCCAGCAGACAAAATATGAAAAGGTGAAAAAATGTTACTTATAATCTTATTATGGAATTTTTATGCAAATAGTACATTTTTATGCACAAGTCTAAGTAGCAGAAATTAAAAAATAATACAATAAATAAGACAAAAGTACAAACATAAGTTTTATTGTTAATAAACTTTTTACAGGTTCACAAATTTGGTAGATCAGCTATAAAAAAAGGAGTAACTTGAGACATCTTATTCTAAATAATTATTAAACAATCAATACTTTCTTTAGGTGGCTTTTAAATTTGTAGTCTTTTTTTATATATATCAAGTCATCTATATTAACCACACCAAACAACATCTGACAGCCAAATTGAGTAAACTGCTAGCTGGTAAAACTTTTCAAAATTCAACATAATTCGCAGTTCAAATAAGTTCCTTATATTTGCTTTTCAGTGTAGTACGGTGCTGTATCAGCATTTCAGGCAAGTAACAACAAATGTTTTGCCAAGAAATTATGGGGGGAGGGAGAAAAATGTATGAAAAAAATCAGTTTTTTAAAAAAAAAATCATTTTGTGAACTACCAAACCTAGCACTGAATGAATCCAGCGAAGTGGATATTAAACTTTTAGAACTATTATAACTCGGGGCATTATTAAGATAAGAGATTATTAAGGCTTAGGTAGATAGTGTGAAATCTGATAGTAATGTGAAATGTGTTAATCTTTATCTCCAAAATCAAGACAAAAGATATATGATCAATTAGGGTAAGAAAAAGTATAATCTTTTCCTTGAAGTCTTAAATTTAAATTATTTAAAGGTCTCATAGTATCAGTAAGAAAAGCTAAATCCCAAAGCCAATCTGAGTAGTAAATGTTCACTGAGCAGTTCATTATTTTCTTTCAGATACTTTAAAACACGTTCCATCAAATTCCAAATTCTCACCAGTGCACTTCCTTTGAAAACCAGCTCACACAACAAAGAAGGAGTATTTTCTACTTCATAATTTTCTATCGTAATTCAATTAAGTGTATTTAAAATAAATTTTGATGTCTTTTTTATCTGAAACTGCATTTCAATGAAACTAAAAAAAAATTTAATGTTTATTATCTTTTCGAATTTTTTAATAAGTCTTCGTGTACTACTATTACAGCTCAGCTTTGCTACACTGTGAACACCCCTGTATTAAACAAACATCAAAAGTAAAAGCACAGGGCTGAGCTTTATGCTTTCTGTATAAATAACAGTAATAAAAGACAGGTAACAGTTTGATCTATTTGAAGTAGTATTGAGAGCTTGACTATTTTGGTTTAGTTCTTTGAAATCTTAAAATAGCTAATAAACAAGTAAAAATAACACAAAGAAAAATAATCACCCAATAATATAACAAAAAAAAAAAAGTCACTGAAAGAAATTGGTAAAATTGTGAATAAAGTTAATTAACAGTTCACAGCGGAACTGATAAAATTTTTTTGATAATCTATAGTGAAATAAATGTTTTAAAATATAGCATCATAAAAAAGGTTAAATTCTAGAGAAGAGAAAAAAAAGTCACAATATTACAGTAATCCAAAAACTTCTTCAAGTATTATTGCTGCAACACTTTACAAAAGTAATCCATTTGAAAACTATTTGAAAAGTTTTTCATTGAGCTGGTTATAAATTTAGAGCAGCCAAAAGAAAGGAGACCATATATAGATAAAACTAACTGAAAGAAAAGGCTTGTTTTTGCAAAGGAGCATTTGAATAAAGATGCAGCATTTTGGTCAAATATATTGTCATCCAATAAAAGTAAATTTAACCTAATTCATTGTAATTGAAGAAATTTTATTTGGAAACCAAAAAATTAGCTACAAGAAAAGAATGTACAAGTAACAGTAAAATATGGGGCAAAAATATTTAGATATGAGGTTGCATATCAGATGCAGCCATATTTGAGTTTACAGATAGCACAACCGGTAAGCACCACCACTTGAACATTGTTAGCACTTACAGGACTGCAAGGCCATGTAAATAGCATTATGATATTAAACAGGCAAGAGCGTAATAATCTACATATTCTGACATTTAGTATTGAACCTTTAGTAACCCTGTTTTACTATTATACCATGGCATGATTCATAAAGGTGCATATTTAGCTGCGGTGACGCTAATACATTAAATAGAATTTTCCTTAAACATTTTATGTAAATAGAATAGAAATATTTGTCATCAGGCATATATTTTCATTGCGGTAAAATATACTTTATTATTGAAAAAATTACACTTTTTGAGTTAAATATGTAAAAAAAACAACATAGTGATATTTTATGATATGATACAATAATTGAAATAATAGAGTACAGCATTTAAATGTTTTTATCTTGGGCGTAAAATGATTTGACAGTTTTTTTTTCTTCCCATTTTAAACGTTTCCGTTTACGTAATCATGTTCGGCATACGTTCTGCCTAAAAAATGCAGATAAGGTAATAATTAAATACGACAATCATCAATTTTATAATGAGAAAAATGTTTCCCTTAGTTATGAAAGAGTTAAACATAAGCTTAAACTAAACTGCACCAATGCAACTTTTGTCCCTTACATCGGTAAATAATCATCGATTTATTATTCAAGAGAAAAATGTGTAGATATAATTTTAGAAAATGTGCAGGACTTACCAATGAAATCAAAGAAACACAATAAAATTGCGTATTAATGAAGTAAAATATCAATTTTTTTCAAAAAACTAGCATAAAAAGCTGCCAGATGCGTTTATTAATTGAGATAAGTTGAGTTGTAGCTCAAATAACAGCATGTCTATTTTGTAAAAGCGATGACTTAATTTGTTTCGAATCTTTACGGACAGATGAAAAGAATCTTCATGAACTCATGGAAAGAAATAGCTGTTTCAAAGAGATCTTATAGGAAACAGATCGCATGAAATGGATGAATATATATATATATATACGAGGCAGTCAATTTCATCATTAAACTGGCCAGTGCCAACTGCGATTCCACGGTGAACGACTCTGCTACATTTTATATTTTCTTATGTATCTCCAAAGTTTTTTTTTTAAAGAAATTAGAACAAGATATATTCAACCTTAGTATAAATGGTATAATAATTTTAACAGCTTCAAAGAGGAATATCCATCCACCCCTTCAATCTTCACTTTGAAATCTGAAATAATTCTGATGAAAAAGTATAGAAAATAGGGCTTGGGATGATTTCGTTTGAAAGATGTTAGTTTTGAAAAAAAAACCCCTTTAATAAAGATTTTGATAAGATAATGGGACTAATTCTCATTAAATGTGATTATGTCTCAAAATGCTTACGTTGGTACAATGTGGAAATTTGAAGAATAAAATGTCACACAAAAATCTGTAATGCAAATTACAAGAATACGATATTCGAAGAATGAAAGATTTTTTGATTTTATTTTCGCTTAAATTCCTTTTTATTGTTTCAAGACAGTGAAATAAATTATTAGTTCAATTCACTGGCGTAGCTAGCTCTGAGTGAGCCCCGTATCAAAACTTCTTCGGGTCCCTTTTTTAGAAGTGAAAAACCTTGTTAGTGGTATTGTAGTTACACATGTTGGGGCCCCTTTAGCTTGGGGGCCCCATAACATTGATAAGGTGGTAGCTACGCCCCTGGTTCATTTGTTTCTTAGATAACATCATTATTGCCTATGATCAAACTTTTTAAATAACTTTCAATTTGAAATGACTTGGTCTTTACAGGAATTCTTCTTTTTTTTGTAGATGACTACTTACAACAAGACAATCTAAGCATTTCTTAATTGCATTTTTAAGTTGTATGGAATTATATTTCGATTGATAGTGGCGAAATCCTAGAGGAAAAATTTCAAAACTGAAATCTCTATTCAGGCAAGTTTAATATTTTGCATATGTTATATCAAATTTAAGTACTAAAATTCCAAAAAGTAATAATTTAATTATATTCTTAATTTATTAACTCTAGTTAATTTTACTTTCTAGAGCATATTATAATTTTTATATTTGTGTATGTGTGTAATTTTATTAGGTCATTAGAAAATATTCAAAGTTTAAAATAAACTTTGATTGAAGTAGATATTACTTTTATTTATAAAGACTACACAGTACCTCCGGAATAGGCATTAAGTCGATCGCGATCGACCGGTGAAACGCCAAGACATTTTGGGGTGACCGCCTTCACAAAGACTTAATAATCATTCCATTATACGAAGATCAAGAGAAATACCTAAGGCAAATCTCAAATTCTCAACAAGATTTTGTGAAAATTGAAAAATAGTCTAAAATGGCTTATCGATATCCAATTTTACGAAATTAAAATAAATTTAAGATGAAAAGTAATAAGTGAATAATTAGTTATTTCATCAGTATTATAAACTTTTAAATACATGCATGAAGCTGTAATTGCTCTAAATACCCCATCCAACAATTTTTTTCCCTTCGACTCTAAGTTCCACCCGATTTTCAGTAGCATTAATATTGGGGAAAAGTGCGGCTTAGATTCGAGTAAATACGGCATTTTTAAAAAAAATACGGAGGAAGAGAAAATTTCTTTGAATAGAAAATGCTCTTCATTCTTTGGAGGTTATTCTACGAAGAAAATCGTAAAATGTGTTCTTTGTTGCATAAAAAAGTTTGCTAAATAGAAAAATTTGTAAAAAATAGAGGTTCGTAAAATGGAAGTTCTACTGTATTGTATACTTTCCTTTTGCTCATTATACCTACGCCACTGGGTGGACCGCAACACCTTGAAAAAATTAGAAGTAGCCCGCGTACCTTGGAAAAGTCTGCCCACCCCTGCAGTACCCTATAAGTTACTGAATTTTCTTTTTTTGCATTTTCTTGTGTGGCACATATCATTAAGAAGCTCTTACCACCAAATTTCAGATCAGTTAACAAATTAGCTTTTAAGATATTTGTGAAGCTTTCTGAGCTATGATTTTGATTTCGGTTTTATTTTAAAGCATTTTTTCACTCTTAAATTGAATTAATTAAAAATATTTTTGAGCACAGTCAACACTTTTAGTGTGAAATGTGTATTAATTCCAATTTTCATGACTAAAATCCTTTTTGCTTGATTATGTTTTGAGTTTTTTAAATTCTGATGATTAGTTAATTAAAATTGATTTAAAGGCCAATTTTTGCTTTAAAAAATAGTTTATATAATTTAGAAGCTTTATCATTAATTTTTTCCTCTTGAGAAAATGCCATGGTCAAAACATTCTCAGGGTGCTATGAAAACTAACATTTCAGAGATGGAATACTACTAAAAATGATGTATCTAAAAACCAGTCTTTATAGCTGATATTGCAATTAGACTTCCGAATACAAGCATTTTGAATTCAAGTATGATAGATAAAAAAACTGAATATTTTTCCCTCATGTACCAATTGATTGATTGATTGAACATTAATGTCGCACTGTTCAGCAACACGAGGGCTTTTGGCGACGGACTACATAATTTTGAACCATGGTTAAATGACATGGACGACACCTGAGCTGGCACCTCCCTCTCCTAACTACCATACCAACGGGAGGACGTTTCAGCTCTCGACAGATCTAACGTGCATCGCTGCCCTACACGGTGGGTCTTTAGTGGTACTGGGCTCGAACTCGTGACAAGGCAAGCCATGATCCGATACCTATACCACTCGGCTACCGCGGCCCCCTCATGTACCAAATTACATTATACTAGACATATTGTAGTATTATATTTTAGTATTTAAAAGTCTTATAACAAAAGCTGACTTCCTAAACTGCCTGATTTAAAACTGAAAACAAATTTTATGAACAAACCTGGCTATTTTTAGTTTAAGTTAGTACCATTATTATTTTGTACATAAATGTTTTGTGTTTCAAAACTTTTGTGAAAATATTAGGTTATAAGATTAAGTTGAATAAATTGTCGTCCTAACAAATGCTATCAATATCATGCAAAAATATATTTTGAATTTAAAAAATTATTTTCAGTCATATTTAATTAAAATAGTGTTGTAAGGTAAATGGTCGAGTGGTAGCGTATCGCGCTTCCACATCACAGGTTCGAGGTTCTATCCTCGGGCTGGGCAAGGTTAACTCAGCCTTTCATCCCTCCTGCAGTGGGTTGATAAATGAGTACCAAGCTTGCTTGAGGGACTTAAACACTGGGGGTCTCGCTTCACAGAGTGACCACCTGCTCATGCACCTCAGTTCCCAATGGTCACGTATACTGGGATGGGCACAGTAGGCCCTGGCCCTCATGGGCTGTTGCGCCACTGAATTTGAGTGTTGTAATGTAAAACATACACATTGGAAAGTAATATATTAAAAAATTAGAGCTTTGCGGGCATTATATAAAAGTTTTTGTTTTATGCCTTTACAAACTTTAAATACGTTTTTATCAGAATTTCAAGGTATAATCCCTATGGCTTTTTTTCTGTTCATCATAAAGCCTTGAAATTTTTTGTATTTCTATAAAAGTTAGAATTAATTTAGGGCTGAGATCTCTGGTTACTTTTTTTAAAAAATGCTTAATTTACTATTTTAAAAAATTTCGTGTTTTTTTCAGGTTTTTACAGGAAAAATAATTATTAAAAATCAACACAAGGGAATAGATTTTCAAATCCATACTAACTTTTGTTTATAATAATCTAAGAAACATAAATAACTTAAAATTATTAAAATTTTTTTAAAACGTAAGCATTTTTTATAAAAGTTTGAAAAAACTACAAAAATTCTTAATTTTTTAAAATTGCAAGAAAAGGCTGGTCAAACTGACTTTTTACTTTTAGAATCAACTTAACAATAAAATCTGAATATACAACAATATATATAACAATAATATCTGAATATTTTTTTTTACTGTTACTGTGTCTCCAAAAAATTTTTTTTGAAGAAGGGTACTGTGTGTAGCTTTATAACAAGCGATTATGAAATATGGTTACAACGATACACTTGAGTAATTATAGTATCAAATTTCGAGGGCATTCGATTGAGAGTTAGGTCTTTCATTTTCATAGCTCTTATCTTAGCTTGCTAAGTGCCTTCTGCTTGGCCGTGGTAGCCAAGTGGTAAAGGTAATGGATCATGGCTGGCGAGTCATGAGTTCGAGACCACTTGCACTGAAGACTCGCACGTTAAATATGACGAGAACTCAAATGTCCTCCCGTTGGTGTGGTGTAATAGTTAGGAGAGGGGGTTTCCAGCTCAGGTGTCGTCCTCGTCACTTGACCATGGTTCAAAATTAAGATGTCCGTCACCAAAAGTCCTCCTGTAGCTGAAGAGTGCGACGTCAATATTCCCTCACTCACTCAAGTGCATTCTGCGACAACGAGGCGAAAAGAACAAATGAATCGTCTGACCCACAAGGAACTAGTCCAAGGGTGGCGAACCTTTATGGATCAACGTGCCATTTTTTTCTAAAGAAGTGTTTAATGAGGTATAGACGTGCCGTCACACACAGATAATTTCGACTTGTGATTATTGGGAAAATAAGGAAACCAAATACTAAGAACACAAAACTCTCTATTTACAACGACAAAATACCTTTTGCATTGTATAGATGTAAATGTTTTAGTTATACGCGTAATTCAAATTAAAGAGTAACCTTATTGTGATTGCAGATTGGATGAAAAATAACTTATATTAGGAGTGTAAGATATTACTTTTAATAGAGAATGCATGCTCAATTAGAGTCATTTGCGCCAATCGCGCGCGCGCGGTTTTTAAGCAATTAATTATTTTTGCTGTGGTCTACTTTTTTGACAAGAGGATTTGCGATTTTATTCAAAATGCTATTTTACAGACGATGTTCTGCTTACCACTAGTCCAGAACATAAAGCATACACCACTTTGACGCCTTTACTATTATATATAATTCCATATTTCTAGATTCACCAAATTTGAAATTTTCTGTTACACTCTTACTATCTTGCCCTTTTTATTCTTTTGCTGAACTAGCTATGTTCAATAACACTTAAAAATCGTAAATGTAACACAAACTTTAAAATACAGATGTGTCAATGAAATTGACTATGTTATGCGTAGACAAACTTTGCATCATAAACCATTGCTGTCCAGAACGTAACTAAAGCAAGACAATAACAAACGAGTGTGCTTCCCACCGCACCACGACCGATCACTCGCGTTTGTTCGTAATACTTCATTGTGAACTTTGTTATTTTGAAATAAAATGCAAACAATTTTGATTGCTGGCGTGCCCAAAATATTGTGTCGCGTGCCATGAATGGCACGCGTGCCAATGGTTCGCCATCCCTGAACTAGTCATTTCTATTTCAGAAGAACAGGTTTATGAGGAAACTTGAAAGCAGTATGTTCCAACTCTTTCGAAAGGTAGTTTTGAACGAAGGTTTTTTGTTCTTTTATTTCCTATTTCTATATAAAAGGTAAAATATTTAATTTGGTTTTTTAGATATGTGTGTGTTTTTTTTTATGACCAGATAATTTTTTAATTCTGAATTCAAAATACTTTTCTATTGTCACTATGTCAGTGTTTCTCCAACTGTGTGGCGCTCCCTCATGGGGGGGTGTTATAACTCTACGTGGGGGTACGCAAGCATATCAAAAAATTGAAAAAAAAAAGATAATTTTTTTAAAAAAAATTATAAATTTACTTAAAGGATGAAAAACAAAATATGTTCTGTCATAAAGAAAAAACACGTTGCATTTTTATTGTAATCTGTTCCAATTTAAAATTCACAGAAAGGGATTTTTTTAAAAATCTGTAACGCCCGGAACGCCCATGTGGGTTGACATTTAAAAGTTCCCTCCTTATTGGATCTCTGCTTAGCAAAAGTTATGTTTCCTAAATTTTAAGTTTCTAGGTTTATATTTATTAATAAAAGGAATTTTTTTAAAATATAAGACACCTTTGCAAAGAATGTCAATTTTCGCAAAACCCTCTCTTAGAGGATCTCTTTCCCATGAAAGAAACATGCCAGCTAAATTTCTAGTCCATATTTAACAGAAAAACTTCGTTCGCAAATTTCGTTTACCGACAATTATCATGAAAAGAATTTAAATATAAATTGTTCGATTCTGATGTGTGTGTGTCTCCTTTCCTCTTATTTTATTTTATGGTTTGGTAAACCATTGAGATCAGTCAAAAAGTTTTTGCTTCGATTTTTTTATTCAAACTCATGCTATACTTAAGTAACTTAGAGCAGTGTAACTTACCCTTGTTTTAATGTGAAGTATTTTTTTTATCTTTAAATTCAAAGTTCTTAAAATATATGAACAAGAGCCACTAGCGAAGTTATTCCTGAGTGTGTCCTGTATCCACGTTCTGGGGGGAGGGGGGTGAGCTCTTTTTTTAGAAAATAAATAAAAGCAATCGAATTAATAATATTTGTTAGAAAATGTCAAAATATTATACAGGTTGGGATCCCTGTAGCTTGGGGCCCGCATATCACTGATACTGCAGTAGTAACGCCCCACACAAGGACCATCTTAAAATCTAGGGTTTCTTAGCAAACAATTCTTTAAATTTGAATATAGTAGAACGTCGTTTATCCGAACGCGTTTATTATCCGGAGCGTGAAACATCCGGACCAGTTTTGTATTCAATTACATGTACTGTATATCAATACGTTTTCGAACAACGCAGTGCTCAACAGTTGCTTCGCGTGAGGCCAAAAGTGACGGAAAAACCCAAGGTCAGGGATATTTGGAGAACTTCAGTGGTGTGTGATTTGGTAAACATCTGCGTGGAATATTAGGTCAGTTTGTTTCCAAGTCAGGGGTGTATACGGGCTCTTTTGTTGAATTGTGAACTGCTATGGCTTCGAATTCTAAACTGAAGCGCAAAGTCTTGAACATAGAAACAAAACTTGAAATATTAAACCGGCTTGCGAGGGAAGAAAGTGGAGCGTCTCTAGCTCAATTTTATAATGTTGGAAAGTTTACAATTTCTGACATAAAAAAGAATTACAACAACGAAAGTAGCAAGGATCCATCAAATGCTGACGCATTTTCAGCGTTAGAGACAGCTATGGAATGGTATGAACAACAATCAAAGTTCTGTCCTACTCAACTACTGCTGCTGAAGAGAATCAGGGACTTTGCAACGAAAAAACGAAGGTGTACATTGGTACAGCGAAAAATAAGTTATTATTTTCCCTAATAAAGGTAAAATTGCGACATTTTGCTTTTTCTTCACGCACGTTTGATGATTTTCAATATTCGTATAGTATTCGGATTGATATACTGCATGGATCGTATTCGGTTTTTGGTTATCTGAACAATCACGTATCCGGACGGTGTCCGGTCCCAATTGATTCGGATAAACGACGTTCTACTGTATATGTTTAAATGATTAAAATAAATTTTAGTAATTTCAAAAGGAAATATAAGATCAGTGGTAATACAATAATATAGATATTTAATTTTTCTTCTCTTAATCCACATCGTTTAGTCAATTAGTAATAGAATCTGAAAGGGGAAAAAAAAAGATTGTTGCGTTCAATTTTTCCTTATAGAAGAAGTATCGAAACTATTTCATAATAAGAGGAAAGAAGAACTAAAGGGATGAAAGGAAACGTTTTTCAATTACATACACTACCAAGGGATTTATTTCCAAAGGCAGTTTTTGAGTTCACTGTTTCGGCTTTTTTTCTTTTTCTGAAATTGTGAATCTTTCAGTTTTCCTCACCCTGTTACAAAAATGAATTTCTAAGGTACCAGTGTCATGTGGCGCGAGTTGAAATTCTATCGGAGGAAAATGGAATTGAGAAATAATGGGATTAATTTAATTTCAAAATGGAAGAAACATATACGAAATTGAAATGGAAGCGAACAAAAGAAGTTTCAAATACATTTAGAGACTATTGAATTAAAAGTGTGGGTGTATATTTCTTAGTATTTAATCGAAGAAGTTGAAATTTCATATTTTTTAATTTATTTAACGTTTATTTCAGTTATTTGTTAAGGTGCGTTGAAAAATGATGAGTGTCGTGTGCGGTCCGAGCGTTATCCTACCAGAAAATTGTAGGAAGTAGGCGAGTCCTAAAGGAGAAGGGTATTGTTAGCAATCTGTGCACGGCATTTATATCGGAATATCCGCTTTGAACCGATATTTCTTTTCTGTGCGCTGTGAAAGATTCGTCTTTTATTTTTCACTATTGAGATAACAAAGTAACTGAAAGGGTTTCTGCTAAAATTTTAGATCACCTGTAGAGTTTGGAGAATGAAGTCATAAGAAGATTCCAGGATTTTAAGAAAATTCAGCCTAAATTCAATCTGCTCAGTTATTCCGTTACTGTGCTGATATTAATACAGCAACTCTGAGTCTTCATTTACTGACCTACATTAGTGTTTCTCAAACTTTGAATGTTTGCGACCCAATTTTCAATCATAACTTTCATCACCCCCCTTCCTTCTTCTACAATAATGAATACAATAAAAATGTGCTTCGACGATAAAGCTACACAATAGGAATTAACCATAAACCATAAAAATTATCAAGATAAATATTAAATTTTGTATACGACAAGCTCATGGAAGGCACTCTTAATTATCAAACTTGTTTTTAATGTATTGATAAACTAATTATCAAAAACATTGTGCAGTACTGGTACATCTTTATAAATAAAAATAACGTTTCACAGTGTTTGTCCGCGCGCGCGATGGACTCTGAAACTACTCAACCGATCCTGACATAATTTTGCATATTGTGTGTCATTTCGTTCAACTTAAGATATAGGAGAGTCTTTATCTCAATTTTTGACGTCATTATTTTTTTTATTGCCGGAAATGCGTAGAATCCGGGAAACGGGAAAATTCGCAAAATGTTGGAATGCGTGTGTTCCTGCGGAAGCGGATTTTGAGGACCAAGGTGCTTGAAAAGTAAGTGCCTGGTGTATTTCGGGGCGTGGAATCTGAATTTCGAAGTGAATCCCCAAAATACCCGTAACTTTGCCAGACAATGCTGGATGACCGTACTTTAGACACTTCCGGACAGGCCTTACCTTAAAAGCCATCTAGCTTGAAAACTTGGTCCCTGGCGTATTTAAAAACGGGCAATTTGAATTTGATTTTCAATATAAGAAATTGTCACAACTTTGCCAGATAATGCCGGATGACAATATTTTAGAAACACCCTGGCAGGGGCTAACTTTAAAAGCGTTGGAACGCGAAAACTTGATCCCAGGCGTATTTTGAGACGGGCAATTTGATTCTGATGTACGATATGAGAAATTGTCGCAAATTTGCCGGATAATTCTGGACGACTGTCTATTACACTAATCATTATAGGAGCTTTCCTTAAAAATCTTGAAGTGGGTAAAGTACTTTTCTAATCATTTTCGGGATGGTGAATGAGAATCTGAAACCGGATATTAGAAATTCCCGTAACTTTGCCGGATAATGCCGGACGACCCTAATGCCCCTTTCCAGCGACTGAGATTGCAGGCTCGGGGGAGCCAAAGTATCTATCTAGGGGTGTAAAACGAGAATCTGAAATCAGGTTTCAGAAACTCTCCTAAATGTGCAAAATATTGCAGAAATTAGGTGGAATGGCTTCGGGTTCGAGTCCCACTTACGAATATTCATTCCCTCTAACGGCTGAATTTGCAAGCTCTAGGGCACTGAAATTCACTCCCATATGTGTTTCGGACCGGAGAAGGAGAATCAGAAATCGGATGTTAGGTAGTTGATAGGTAGTTGGTAACTTTATCGAATGATGCCAGACGACCGTAATATGCTCGGACAGCGGTGTTAGTCTCTTGCAAACGTAGGGACGCAAAAAGGGGATCCCTGACGTATTTTGAGACGGCCGATTCGAATATTTACTCCAATTTGAGAAATTTCCGTGTTAAATAACGCCAGACGACAGTATTTTAAACGCACCTGGCAGGAGCTTATCTTAAAATTCTTGGAGTATGCAAATTGCACTCCCGGTGTTTTCCTGGGTGGGGAACAAGAATCTGAAATCGGACTTTAGAAATTCTAGTAACTTGGCCGGATAATGCCGGATGAGGTACGAGGACGGGTACTGCTCGTCCCTTCAGGGACGGAACTTGAAGGTGCAAGGGTGCCAAAAATAGGCACTAGGTGCATTTCGGGATGGGGAGCGAGAATCTGGATTCGGATTTCAGAAACTCCCTTAATTTTTCTGATATTGCCTTAATGAGGTCAAATCGCCTTGCATTCGAATCCCGAGTCCATATTTTTATTCCAAATAGCTACTAAACTTTCAGGTGCAGCCTTACGAAAATACGACCAACAGAAAATTGCAGTGGCATTGCTGCAGCTTTGTTAAACGGTGGACAAATGCACATTTAGCTTTAAAGCTGACATTCGACATTCGTGAGAAACCTGAAGCAATGTGTAATATTAAAGAAAAAAGAACGGAATAGTTACGGTATTGCAGAGGAATTCAGTCATTATCTGCAATGGCCCATAAACACTCACTCGAAGCTTTACATAGAACTTTGTAAGATTTAAACGGCAAGGAGAAAATATTCGGTGGTGCTGTTCTATTACTGTCTGGTTATTTCCGACAGACTTTGCAAGTTATTCCTCGCTCTACTTCTGCTCACGAGATTAACGTAAGTTTAAAACTATCGTAGGTTAATGCTATGACATCGAATTTACAAATCTTTGTCAGCTGAAAAAGCTCCATGAATGAGGAAACTTGTGGCGAAATTGTTATTTATATTTTAATCGACATATATTTGTGAACAAAGTTTTTCTTACATGAATATCAACAAAAGTACAGTTGGTTGACATAAACAAGCAGGCTGTAACGAGAGTTTCAGCAAGTAATCTTACTCCTAATTAAAAAAAATTGTTGAAAAGTATAATAGGGGATATTTGACTCATTAAAATGACTGAAGAATTAAATGTGCTCGCAGCTATAGGTAATAAATTGAATGAAACTGCCTCTATTTTATTTAACTTTTATTTATTAATTTTTGAAAGGAATTCAATCATTTTAAAAAGGTTCGACCCTTCGGTATCCTCCGCTCTTACAATAGGGCCCACGAGCCAAAACAAGTTGCCAGCCCCTATTTACACCAAACGATTCCACATTCACATCACTGCGGCATGATTTGTTCAACACGCTTCTCAAAACAAACTGATATCTCTATGCAAGCCACAATTCTTCCGATTTGAAACTTAAGCCCGGAGTGGGGGCGTGGGGTACAGATTCACCACAGGCTCACGAAATCGTTAATTCTGAGAAAACTGTTTATTTGTTACTAATGACTTTAACAATGTCCTCCTATATGACAGTTGTAATGGGAACTAAAATGTATTTGTCACATATCTCCCTCTTTTTTGGGAGTGGCAAGAGTTTTTTTACGGATCTTAAGGTACTTGCCGTGACCAAGTTCCTTACGCGACCACTTTTATTCGAAAATATTTTCTATATAAACAGGCTTCATTTTTCACCTGTGAACGACTTAGTGGTTTTGATTGCCATGTTGTACGACTTATTATGGTTCATAAATATATGAGCAGAATATAAAAAAAGGAATGGGCATCTGTGATCTCTGTTGAAGGAAGTTGAAACTGATCAAGCAAGGGAAGAACCTACTGAAATAATAAATATTAATCATGATAGCGAAAGTAAACTTCCAAAAAGCGATGGATATGAAACGTTTGAGTTGAAAGTAAAGGACTCCATCCAGAAAAATATGAGGCTGTAAGTGACACACTTTGCCCTGTCAAACAGATACAAGCCAGATAAAGGTCAACATGCTACTTGTCGATCATCAAAGGACAATAAAACTGCAATAACTTGAACAAAATAAGAAAGTTTTGCCAGCAAATAACATTCCTGCAATGTTAGCGAAAAGTGTCTGTGTGATTTGTGTCACACACATTTGTAACTTCTTGGATCAGTTTGATTGATATTTTCCCTCAAATTATCAAATAAAAATTGAAAAGTCCTTAAAAGTAGGTAAGTATACTTTCTCTTAGTTAAATTGTTCACTAGAATTACGATTTTTATCGTGTACAACAAAATAATTATATGAAAAAAAAAAAAGGATTGGGGTGACTCAATCACCCCGCACGACCATTTACGTTAGTATCGAGTGCGTGCTTGATCTCGGTTTAAGGTATCCGACTACGTTCGGAACCGTGATTTTGTAAAAGCGTGTAAATGGATACTATTTATGATATTTAGTGTCTCTTAGATTAGAAAATGTATATAAAATTGTTTTAAGAATAATAGTACAATAAAAAATTATTTAAGTACAATATTTTGACAAAAAATGAAATGAAATGAAATGACCCACTTTCAAAATATTCTCTTTTTGTGAAAAATGCTTCTATTATAATAATATTTTGCCTATATAGAGCTCAGACCTCTGTACAGAGGCTCAATTAGAATTTTTAAAAAATATATATTAGAAGTAGGTTTATCCATATTTTACGACAACAGAGGGGAGAAATTTTAAGAAAAAAACGCCGATAGTTATTTTAAATGGTTGTAGATCCGAAAATAATATGAATTTATCAAAACTCGTAGTTGAGCCTCTGTACAGAGGTGTGAGCTATATACATGCAAAATATTATTATAATAGAAGCAATTTTCACAAAATTAGAACATTTTTTGAAAAAAGGTTATTCTAAGTTAATTTTTTTGCCGAAATATTGTATTTAAATAATTTTTTTTTGTTAAAA
The DNA here is from genome assembly GCA_019973955.1 of Trichonephila inaurata madagascariensis. Taxonomy (NCBI): domain Eukaryota; kingdom Metazoa; phylum Arthropoda; class Arachnida; order Araneae; family Nephilidae; genus Trichonephila; species Trichonephila inaurata. Next base: position 169,847 of record BMAV01001545.1, read on the forward strand.
TGTACTTAAAACAATTTTATACTTGTATTTTTTTTAATCTAAGTGACACTAAATATCATAAAAATCATCCATTTATGCACTTTTTTAAAATCGTGGTTCCGAACGTAGTAGGATACCTTAAGAGCAGTTCGAACTGACTTATCTGTTTTTTGACGAGAAATATACTGAAGCTCCTCGTCTGAGAAAATAATCTTCGCCAATGCAAGTGCTCCGTTGAAATTATTGCCCTCTGTGAATAAAAAAGAACTGACCAGCTTACTCTTCTGGGACCAATCTCGTAATCCCTCTCGTATAATCTCCTAATTTTTCTATATACAGGAGTTTTTCATCTAGTCGTGGTACCTCTTTTAGTTGGTTGAGGTGCAGATCTCACTGATCGTTACGATTCCTGCAAGATCTGAACGCAATAGAAATTGAGAAGCCATTAAATCGGATTCGAAAGGAAAACATAAACTGCTATTCACAATAAATTCCTAATATTAATTTAAGCGTTGGAACTAAGTATGCAATACAAGAAAAAACGAATAATAAAAAATGAAAGGTACTTTTCTGAAATGAGATGCAATCTCTGAAACTCGCCAAAGAGAAATACTCCGTTATCTTCGAATAAGCAAACGACTGTATTTCCGAATGATAATCCAGGAATAAGTGACTACAATTCAGGCATGGTAATATTGTCCCCTCAACAAGTATACAGGTTAGTCCCGAATTCATGGTACAAAATTTAAGGCTAGGTACAGGACATAGTAATAATCGCCTATTGTATAGGGATTTATGGGCGCAAGTGACGCGGTGAGGTATCCCCACAAAGAATAAGAGACGAAAGGAAAGACAAAATGCTTATCGAAAGTGTCGTTGGCAAGTGTGTAATGTTTACAATAGCTGCTCAAAATTGCGTTCACCAGTAGCGATACATACTTAACATTGTCACTGGACTGATTGGCGTACACTTTCAAAGATGCCAGATATATCACGCACACGTGCAGCAGCTTCGGATATTCGAGCAACGAAATTCTCATGTGAGTCGAGAGGAGTCGTATAAAGAAGATTCTTCAAATGTCCCTATAAAAAGTAATCGAGGCTCGATAAATCTGGAGATGGAGTGGCCAAGAGACTGGTCCACCACGCCGAATCCATCGCGCATCAAACGTGGCATTCATGTAAGTACGCACATAAGTGCTGCGATGGGCTAGCACCCCATCATGCTGAAATCACGTGGGAAAACGAATATCGATCGGAACATCCTGCAGCAGTTCTGGCAACACCTGTTCCAGAAAAACAAGATAACATATGTCATTAAGTCGGGTAGGTACAGTAAGTATGGGCCAGTCAAAACGTCGTCAACCATACCAGCGTACACATTCACACAGAATCGTTGTTGATATGCATGTGGTCGCGTTGCGTGTGAATTCTTGGTGGCCTATACATGAATTAGTGCGAATTAAAGGCACCCTCGCAAGTAAACGTCACCTCGTCTGTAAATAGCACATGAGCTGTGATGTCCGGCTGGCGCGCACATTGCTGTACCACCCACTGGCAGAAAATCGAGCGGAGAGGATAGTCTGCCGGATTCAAAGCTTGTACTCGCTGAAAATGGAAGGGGTGTGAGCGATTTTCGTTTAACACTCTACAACCGGTCTGGTGACCCACACTTACGTGATGAGCAACAGCTCTTGTACTTGACTTGGGTCTATCAGCCATAACTTCAAGATACTTTCTTCTGGGCTTGGACTGCGTACATCTTTTCGTCGACCAACATCATGTCTGGTGACGTGGAGAGAACCTGTTTTGAAGTTGATGATTCAACCACTGAAAAATTCTGTGATACGGCATTCGTTGGTCAGGATACTACGCGTGATACATTACTAGTGCAGTTGTACCGTTAGCATCTGCAAGGCCGTACATGTAATGCGTATCTGCATTTTCGGCATACGTAAAGTCTCCCATCGTAGACATCAGCAGAATTGCGAATAGCGCTTTTCCTTACTGAAATGCATCATGTTGAGCGGCGGCTAGACATCTACGGCTCCCTACCGGCAATGCAACCAACCGATATCTCCATTTCTCTTTTCTTTTATTTCCCCTGTTTGCGCCTCACCGTATCACTTGCACCCACACATTCCTATACAATGAATGATTGTTATAATGTCCTGTATCTACCATTAAAGTTTGTACCATGAATTCGGGACCCCCTTTATACTATTTGATAGTGGTGATCTCTCTCTTTTTTGGAGTGGTGTTGTTCCAGCTTAAAGTGCCAATTTGGTTGGATGAAAAAACACCGAGTTAGAGAGAATAGTCTTCCCAGACAGACCATAGTTATAATCTGTTGGCAGAAATATGACGTATCTGCTATAAAAAGCTTCTTCTGCTTCTTCAATGAACGATTTTACTGATTGGTTCCTTCGTCACCAGAAAAGCTCTACTATTGCGAAATCTGCCCTTATACCATTCACCACCGAGTGCGGATCCCCTGTGCGTTGGATAATTTACGCAATTCGATGAACTTTTTGTGTAACATTTTCATATCTACATTTGAATTTTCCAATATTTTACTACTAGGCCAATTTTTTAGTATTTGTTTCATTCTTTCAGTTTCTACTCTCAACCAATTGACTTTGCCACACATTCACTAACAAAAACAATAACGAAGAAACTTTCATCTAATTTTTTAAAAAATTTATTGATAGGGAGAAAAATATAAGCATTTAAAAAAGTTGCGTACAAAACTAACGGTTACTTTTTAATTGAGAAATAAAATTTTTTTTTGAATCTAATCAATTTTAATACCACCAGAATTGATTCAAAATTATTCATTGTAGAAATATTCGCTTTGTATAAAGCTCATCAGTTATAGAGAAGTCGTGTCATACATTTATTCATTTAAATAAATGACCAAATAACAGCTCTAAAGCTAGAATCAACCAGGTAATTAAAGTGAAAAGAATTAGAAACTTTGCTTGTTTTTTTGAAGAGAGCAAAAACACCGATTATTGAGATTTCGTATTCGGATCAATTTTCATCTGTTCATTGTTACCCTGGTGCTACCGAATGCCACTCCTTTGAACTGACGCAATTACTTCTACGTCAATTAGAGTTTGAAATACGGGTTCGTTGTCGCGAAACTTGCTCAATCTAGGGCATCGATTGTAACAATATACAGACTAAATCTCCATGGCTAAAACAGACAGAATTAAACGTGAAATTTTCTTATATTCTTATATCTGAGACTCGTTTTGGTGTTACTTTGTACTGAAAAGACATGGTGAAATTCCAGTTGTTTGTTTAATCGGCCAGTCTTATTCCATTCCTGCAATTAGTTCACTTCTTTTCCTATATATACATACATATATATATATTCAAATTTTCAATCGTTCATAAGATACTTTCTATTCATCCATTCAAATTCAAATACTTTTTTTAAACTTGTAGTGGATGACACTTAATGTTAATGTATTTTTTCAAATATTAATTCATTAATTAATTTAAAAATTGAATAAATAGTAACAAACAAAAATAATAGTCGTCAGCATATATAGGAAGAAAAATTGTTCGTTGTTTCCCGTTGCGCAATGGATAGCGCGTTGGGCTTCAAATCCCAAGGTTGTGGGTTCGAATACCACCTAGGATAGCCTGTTTTCTGAGAATGTGATTTCTTTTTTACTGTACTATTTAATTAGAATAATTAAATTTAATGAATGAATAAATAGCAACAAACAAAACAAAAATAGTTCAACACCCTATATAGAAAGGAAAATCGCTTTCTATTTTGTCACTTAATAGTGTGATTCTGTCATATGTATATATATTTATATTAATTGTAATTATTTAATAAAATGTAACTAAAATAAAAATTTTCTTTGTTGACTTAAGTAGGGATTGACTAAAAAAATTTTTTTTTATATTACTTGTTTATTTATAGAATATGACAAAGATGTGTGCGTGTGTGATCGATTTAATTATAATACTTAAAAAGTCATACCTTGTAATACTATGTAATCAATAAGAAATTCGAATTAAAAAAATTTTATGTGTCCAAAAATTAGAAAACAATATTTAAACATTATATTTTTTGTCACATATTTGTGTAGAACTATTTTAAAACACATAAAATTGCAGATAAATGTGCAAATCCTCTTTTATTTCACACGTTTGAAAAGATTGTGCCGAATTGAGCCAACAGCTCATTTTTCTGTACTGGACCTATCCCATATAATTCAGTAAGTACTGATAAATAAAGTTGTGAGCTAAAATAGGATCCAATTTATATAAACATATAAAACATATAAAATCTTTTTCTAAGGAGCTTCAAGCAATATATTTTATCAATTATGCATATAATACGGTTTTGAATAAATATTATTATTCCTCGTAATATATATAATATAATTAATTGTACGTCGTGTTAGAGCCACACCCCGAAATTCTGAACACGTTTTTGTAAAATAATAAAAACAAAAAAGTGTAAAAAGATTTTAATCTGTATTCAATATTTACGAAATTAAAATAATTTAAAATGAGAACTAATAAAAAGTGAATAATTGATTTATTTAATCAGTATTAAAAACTTTTAATCACAC
>BMAV01001545.1:219130-236889 GCA_019973955.1 Trichonephila inaurata madagascariensis
TCAGGTTGAAAGACTGGATTTCAAGTGCCCATCTAGCAAGTCGTCCGGTTGGAGACTTGAGGTTTAGAAGCCATTTCAGAGGTTGGTGGTCGGATGCCACGGTTATTTCTGTTCCTTCAATATAGCCACGAAATTTCTTCAATGCCCATACCGCAGCAAGGGCTTCCCTCTCTGTGGTGGAATAGTTGCGTTCTGCTGGAGTTAGCAGTCGACTAGCGTATTCTATAGGACGTTCCTCAGATCCTTCTCCTTGAAGTAAAACTGCTCCAAGGGCATAATTGCTTGCGTTTGTTCGAATAATATATGGCTGAGTACCATCTTCTTGTTTTAACACAGGAGGTGTTGTAAGACAGTTTTTAAGGATTTGAAATGCATTTTGTTGGTCAAATCCCCATTGCCATTGGACTTTCTTCTTTGTAAGATAAATTAGTGGACGTGAAATCTTTGCAAAATCTTGAATATATCTTCGAAACCAAGAACAAGTTTGCAGGAAAGATTGTAGTTCTTTGACATTTTTAGGGGGTGGAATATCCAGTATAGAGGCTACTTTTTCTGGATCAACTTCTATTCCTTTTTGTGTAATCCAAAATCCAAGATATTTAACTCGAGAAGGGGCAAAATGACATTTTTCTCTATTTGCTTTAAGTTTGAAAAGTAAGAGTCTTTCAAAAATAGAGAGAGCTTTAAGATCAAACATGTGTTTTTCAAAAGTTTCTGACAAAACAATTATATCGTCTAGATAAGGTAATGCTAGAATGTCTTCCAGACCATTACAAAAACGGCTCATCAGTCTTTGAAACGTAGCAGGTGCGTTGCGCAAACCATATGGCATCCGTAAGTAACGGTAAGTGGCAAAAGGACATACAAATGCTGTCTTGTCTTGATCTTCAACATGCACTTTAACTTGGTGATATCCTGCTCGCAGATCTAATGTAGACATGAAAGGAGTGAGTTTTGCTTGATGTAGCAAATCATCCATTCTGGGCAGTGGATATGTATCTGCAACTGTTATTTCATTTAACTTTCTGTAATCAATACAGAGGCGAAATGTTCCATTTGGTTTTGGTATAAGTACGACTGGAGAAGAATACGGAGATTCACATTCTTCTATTATGCCTTCCGCGAGAAGTCTATCGATTTCTTGTTTTAATATTTCTTTCTTGGAAGGATTCATCCTATAAGGTGGCACTGACACTGGAAGATGATCTCTTGTATTTATACGATGTTCAATAAATGGAGTAGGCTCTCCCACTGGTTGAAAGCATTCTTCATATTTTTCCAATAGTGAATTTATTTCTTTTTGTTGTTTAAGTGAAAGATGAGTACCTTCATTTTCCCGAAGTTGACAAGGATGTGGTTCAGTATTAACAGTGAGAAGAGCATTGATGTTAGGAAGCGCTTTCACAAAATTATATTTTCTGTGGGATGTTTCAGTGAAATGCCACTGTTTTCTTTGGAGATCTAAGACGATCCCTGCAGCTGTTAAAAAGTCAATGCCTAGAAGTGTTCTGTTGCCTTTAGCATTTTTCAAAACTATTAGCTCCGTGGGAATGACTTTTCCTTGAATACCAATGTCTACAGAAGTTGTCAGTATTTCTGTGGTTTGCGTACGACCATCAGCTAGAGTCATCTGCATAGTTTTTTCTTCAAAATTCAATCCTTTTTGTTTAAGTAAATGATACAATTTTTCACCAGCCACTGAATGTGTAGCACCAGTATCGGCACAAACTGCTGCTTCTGTATTACAAATGGGATTATTTTCACTGGAGAAACTGTAAAACTACTGTTCTGTCTTCTTTGGTATCAACGATTTTCTTTTCAGGTATTCTGTCATTTGAAGTGGGATTCCGCCTACTGATACTGGGAACCCCGGTTTCCCGCCTACTTTGACTGGGGAAACCTGACAGAGAATGTTCATGTGACAGCAACTTAGGATTTCGTGTGTAGTTACTTCTCCAGGGACTGGACTTGATTTCTTTTTGTTTCCAACTAAAGTTTTTGTTTTTATTTTTCTTTCGCATGTTTTTAACTTCTCCATATGAATCTAGCTTATCCACAAGTTGTAGAGGATTGTTCCAATTACACCACTGGTCCAAAAAGTGATCTTTGTAATCTTGAGGTGTTTTCTTTTTAATTTGATCTGCCACAATCAAATCTTTCAATTCTTCAAGCTTGGTAACTTTGGATTCTTTGAGCCACCCATCAAAATATGTTTGCAAATCAAAATAGAAGTCACACCAGGTTTTTATAGGATCTTTGGTGTGCCGGGAAAACATCTGCCGAAATTTTTCTGCACTTAATTTAAAGCGTTTTAGTAGAATTTGTTTGACTTTATAATAGTCTTGAGCATCAACAACAGATTCTTTTGCGATTAAATTTGAAACTTCAGTCGGTAAAAGACCAACAAGGTACACCACCCACTGTGGAACTGGAACTTTTAAAAATGTTAATTGCCTTTCGAAGAGGTCTAGAAAAATTGTTACATCAGTTGTTTTTGGATCAAAAATCGGAAGTAGCTTATGGAGTTCTAACTTTGGCATGTAGGAGTCTGCAGAAGAAGACACCAGCGCAGAGTTTGTAGTTTTAGAAGTATCAGTTGTAATTTGAAGTTTTTGCAGTTCACAAATATTCGTTGGTTTTCCTTATCTCTTTCAGCTTGCAATTCGAGCTCTTTTCTATCACTAATAATACGATTTAAACATTCTTTAGTAAAATCTACATCATAACCTTCACTTTTTAAGGTCGCGTCTTTTATGTCAAGAACTTTGAAATTGTCTGGTATTGATATGTCTAGCGTTTCCGCCAATTCAAGGAGGTCCTGCCTGCGACCTTTTGCTAAATAGGCCATCGTGAAATGTCACTTGAAATTAATTACAAATTTATTCTTTAAACTTTAAATTAAATTTAACCAAATGTGTTATTATTTAATTAATAATACAGCATTATACCACATAAAATAATATCTTAATTTGTTACAATATGCGATTCGAAAAAGTTTTCATGAATCACAACATAAAGATGTTCGTTCTTTTCACTTTTAATACACAATCAAAGTAAAATTACTATCAAACTTTTAGATAAAAAAAAATCATCAAAATGATCGGAAAACACATTTGAATTATATCATACCACAAGTAAAATAAAAAAAAATCATATACGCATAAATAAAAGTTCTACTTAGCCAAAACAAAATTTCTTATTAATATTCAATAAGAAAAACAAGTTATTACACTTTATACCATAAAAAAACATGCATAGAACTCAGAATTATTTGTTGAACGTTTCGTACAACCTTGAACTGTCTTTTTTTTCCCTATATTATTTATTTTCGCTTACGCTGCATAAAATATCTCATCATAGTTTCAAAAATGAATCATAGCTTAAAATTAATTCTAGCAAGAGAAAGGAAATGGATAAATTTTCTTTTTTCTTTTAAACCACTGAATATTTTATGTAACTGAGGGAAATCTTGAGTAATACACATTTTTCTACCAAAACTTATACACATAAATGATTTTATCAAAAATAGCACATAACAAAACAAAAGAAGTTTTAGAGCATTAATTCTTTTGAACAAAGATTATAATCATTTTAAAAAAAAGAGAATACATATGTATATATTGTTTTGAGTTCTCACTTTCGCTTTTAAGTAAACAATGTTATACGCATTAGCTTAAAACAAGTCAGCATATATTTAAAGAACATGGAATATAATGTAAACTGTATATTATACTACTGTTTAGCAAATGACATTTCTTAAAATAAGAAAAAGATTTTTTAATTCAATGAGAACAGTTTATATAATTTGCACAGGAATGCACAGAAATGTTTTCTAATACTGAACAATTAGACAATACTTAAAGAATTAAGAATTTAACTAATAAATTCTTTCGGATATTAAATCCAATTTGCACTTGGGCATGCAATAATGAAACGAGTATTAAAAGTATAATACTTTAAAGAAAATTCAAGATAAAAAGCTTTACCTGTTCTACGGGTGAGAACTGAATAATTAAACCATATAAGTTGAACAACATTAGTGCTGTTAACCTGAAAATTAATACCGAGCAACAGCCAAGCTTCTACAACTAATACACGTTGGGCGTCAAATTATGACGTGGTTGGCGCCAAATGATAAGGGACAGACGGCGAAGGGGTTCTTTACTAAGTCCACTAGTTATTAAAACACGTTTATTAAACAAAACAAGCACATTTACATACATAACTAGAGAACTAACAGTTGACATACGATTGACAGGGATCGGAGCGCATGCTCATACGTCCTTACAGTTCCGAAACTTGGCCATCACTAAAGATTGTTCTGTTCGCTAGAGGGCGCGAAAGTCTCTTTACTGTTAATATGGAAGAGTCTAAATAACGGGGGTTACAAACCTTTATTTACTAATATATTGTAATTTTAAATGAATTCAAACAGTGGTAATGACTGCTATTTCGTCGTAGTTTTAGTGGACTGTTAACTGGTAAGATAAAAAAAATCAAACTTTCGCAACGCTAAGCCTATTTTATTCGGGCACTCGCTTTTGTTGGGGTACAGCTCAACTATAATTACTTTTACAAATTTCATTACAGATGGCGCTACAGTGCGCTGATGACGTTACATTCCACCTGGCGTTGAAATATACAATATTTCAAAAAATGTACTTAAAAATACTATTTGCTACATAAAGTTTACAAATGTATAAATGAATTAATTACAAATGAACACAATATTCTAAAATAAGAAAAAATACAATATTCAAAAATAGAAGAAAAGAATACAAATTCTAAGAATATAATATACATTACATTACAATTTAATTTATGTGATTATCTTCTATTGGTAAGAGACATATTTTTGAGATAGAACGTGTGAGAACCCTAGTGGCAACTTTCAGCTTAACGACTCTGACCTTACCATCAGTTCCATAAATAACCCCCAAGATTCTTGCCAGTGCCCATTTTGCAGGGAGGCAAATCATTTTCCTTTAATAGCACTAAACATCCTATGGCAACATTATTTTTCTCTAACTGCCACTTGTTTGTCAGCTGTAAATGCTTAAGATAATCATTTTTCCAGCGTCTTCAAATAGTTTGTACACATTTTGCTGCATACTGCCACCTAGATAGTCTATTATCTGAAATATCTAAAATTGCGGGCTCAGGTATTGCACTGATAGGTCAACCAATTACAAAGTGTCCAGGAGTTAAAACTTCATATTCATTGATATTATTTGACAATGGGACTAACGGACGTGAATTAAGGATACCTTTAATTTGAATTACAATTGTCTCGAATTCTTTGAAAGTTATTTTACTATCAACTAGAGTTCTGTAGAGATGGCGTTTTAATGATTTTACCCCTGCCTCCCACAAACCCGCGAAATTAGGAGAGCGAGGAGGGATAAATTTCCACTGGATAGCTTCTGAAGTAAAATAATTTGCTAAGGTCTCGTTTTTGTTACAAATTAATTTTATGAAATGATTTAATTTTGCAGCTGCGCCTTTAAAATTAGTTGCGTTATCGGACATTAGTGTTGAAATGCGGCTTCTGCGGACGCATAGCTTCTTCAAAGCTGTAATAAATGCTTCAGTTGTTAAATCAGTCACCGCCTCTACATGAATAGCTTTTGTAGCCAAGCATATAAAAATAGCTACATAAACTTTAGAAATTACCCCCTTTCTCTGATTTTTAAATTTTATTTGAAAAGATCCTCAAAAATCCACCCCAGAGTTTAAAAATGGCGCACTTGGAGTTGCTCTCTCTGATGGAAGTTTTCCCATTGTTTGATCTACCCCAGTAGGCTTCTGTCTAAAGCATCCAATACAATCATGTACTGTTTATTGTGCAATACCCTTGCCATTCATGGGTCAAAACTTCATTCTAATTTGATGTACTAAACCCTGAATACCAATATGAAAAAACTTCTTATGCATATGCTCAAAAAGTAATTACCGTAAAATCCGGCGTATAACGCGCACTTTTAGTACAAAAAATAAGATCAAAATTCAAGGGTGCGCGTTAAACGGTGAGTATGAAAATGAGAGCTCTAAAAATAAGAAAAAGGGATGAGAATAAAAAAAAAGTTTAATTTCTACATATATCGAAATATGTTTATTTGAAAAAAATGACATTCCTTTTTAACTTTAAGTGTTATAATTCAAGAAATAAACTATTTTTCAAAAGCTTTTGGAATAATAACTTGAATAAATGGCTTCAAAACCTAACAGCATTGCATACGTACATTTTAGGATTCTTTGTAAAAAAAATAGGTGCGCGTTATACGGTGAATATACGTAAAAATCAAAAAATGCAGCTTGAAAGTATAGGTGCGCGTTATACGCCAGCGAGCGCTATACGCCGGATTTTACGGTAAGTAAATTTATGCGTACTAGAAAAAATTATTTGATGTTTTGTTTCAAATGGTAAATCAGCATTACTAAGCTTTCCACCAACTCTGAGTAAAGAATTCTCATCTAAGAAAGGATCTAAAGCTTTTAAGGTATCCTACTACGTTCGAAATCGTGATTTTGCAAAAGCGTATAAATGGATAATATTCATGATATTTAGTGTCACTTAGATTAGGAATTGTATATAAAATTGTTTTAAGAATAGTATTACAATAAAAAATTATTTAAGGTATCCGACTACGTTCGGAACCATGATTTTAAAAAGCACATAAATGTATAATTTTCATGATATTTAGTGTCACTTAGATTAGAATACATGTATAAAATTGTTTTAAGGACATTATGACAAAAAAAATTATTTAAATACAATATTTTGGCAAAAAATTAACTTAGAATAATCTTTTTTCCAAATGTTCTCCTTTTGTAAAAAATGCTTCTATTGTATTAATATTTTGCCTGTACATAGCTCAGACCTCTGTACAGAGGCTCAACTATGATTTTTGAAAAATTCAAATTATTTTCAGAGTTACAGCCATTTGAAATAATTATCGGCGTATTTTCTTAAAACTTCTCCCTTCTGTTTTCGTAAAACAAGGATAAACCGACTTCCAAGTTATGCATTTCAAAAATTCTATTTGAGCCTCTGTACAGAGGTCTGAGCTAAATACAGGCAAAATATTAATACAATAGAAGCATTTTTCACAAAAGGAGAACATTTGGAAAAAAGGTTATTCTAAGTTAATTTTTTGCCAAAATATTGTATTTAAATAATTTTTTTTGTCATAATGTCCTTAAAACAATTTTATGCGTGTATTCTAATCTAAGTGACAGTAAATATCATCAATATTATCCATTTACATGCTTTTGCAAAATCACGGTTCCGAACGTAGTCGGATACCTTAAGTACAATATTTTGAAAAAAAAAGAACACAGAGTGACCCATTTTCAAAATATTCTCCTTTTGTGAAAAATGCTTCTATTATATAATAATATTTTGCCTGTATATAGCTCAGACCTCTGTACAGAGGCTCAACTAGAATATATTTGAAGTATATAACTCAGAAGTGGGTTTATCTATGTTTTACGACAACAGAGAGGAGAAATTTAAAGGAAAAAACTCCGATAATTATTTCAATTGGTTGTAACTCTGAAAATAATGTGGATTTTTCAAAATTCATAGTTGAGCCTCTGTACAGAGGTCTGAGCTATATACAGGCAAAATATTATTATAATAGAAGAATTTTCCACAAAAGGAAAACATTTTGAAAAAAGGTTATTCTAAGTTAATTTTTGCCGAAATATTGTATTAAAAAAAAATTTTTTTTTTTGTCCAAATGTCCTTAAAATAATTTTATACATGTATTCTAATCTAAGTGACACTAAATATCATGAAAATTATCCATTTATGCTCTTTTTTAAAATCACGGTTCAGAACGTAGTCGGATACCTTAACTTATTTGTTTTTGAAAGACCTTTAACTTTTTTCAAAGCATCGATTTCTGCTTTAAACTCACTCAATTGTGTTACTCTAGCTAAAAATTCCATACTCCTCTTTAACTCATCTGCAATTAAATACTTGTCCTTATTACAAGGCTTCTTAGTTTTGATGTTATTAATTAACCTAAAAATAAAGTTAAAATTCTAATTAATTTTATGAAATTATTTGTAACATTAAAGAGTTCATCATAAAAATTTGAAGAACAGTCAATAATTGAAAGAGTCGCAGCACATTATAGTACATCTTTGTAAGAAGGACCAGGAAAAAGTTGATTGTCTTCGTATTCATCAGTTAGTAAATCTGGACCCTAGAACCACATTTAAAAATTCATCTACATTGCAGCCTCTAGAAATTAAGTCAGCAGGATTGTTCTTGGAACTCACATGTTTCCAGTAACAGTCTTTTGAAAGTGTTTGGATATCCGCCACCCTGTTGCTGACAAATGTTTTTAGTTTATGAGGTTCAGTCTTTATCCACGCTAAAGCAATCGTTGAGTCCGTCCACAACCAAATGTTATGAATAGGTAATTGTAGAATTGGCACAACCTTTTTTGACTAATCTCGATAGTATTAGAATAGATAGTATTAGTAATCCATACAGTTCTCCAATCTTGGTATGGTGATTGTTTTCAAAGGAGCCACTCTGAACTTGCTGCATAACAGTCTAGTTTGAGACTGTCCAGATTCGTTGATACATTTTATGTAGACAACAGCAGCATAGGCATGTTCTGATGCATCGGAAAAGCCATGTATCACTATCCGTATTGTTGCAGGAAGTAGAATGCACCTTGGAATTTTAAAGTCATTTACTTTCGATAATTTTTGGCAGAAGTTCTTCCATTTTTCCATTGCATCTGGTGGTAGCAGCGAAAAAACGCATGCGAAAAAATCAGCATTTTTTGATCATCTTGAAAATAATCCAACCTACCATTGAATGAATCTCCTGCAAAAGGAATATTCAATTTTTAAATCTATTACAGCCCAGAGCATTAACTTTGATAGATATTTAACAATGCTCAACTTGTTTTTTCTTCAAAATAGAGATAAAGGTCCAAAAGTTTCTTTACAAAAGATATATGACCAACTAGGGTAGGAGTAAAATGGAATTTTTCCCCTTGTAATAAAAAAAATTTTTTAATTACTTAATTGCCCCATAATATCTGTAAGAAAAGCTTAATCCCACAGCCAGTCTTCATTCTTGATTAGCAAGCACTCACCGAGCACACAGTTAATCGTTTTCTTCCAGATATTTTAAAACATGCTCCCTCAAATTCCAAAATCACGTTGAGTGCACTTCCTTTTGAAAGCCAGCGTACACAACAAGGAAGGAGTATTCTTTACAAGATAATTTTCTATTATAAGTGTGTTTAAAATAAATTTTGAGGTTTTTTGCCTTAGAGAACGGTATTTTAATAAAATTATGCTTAAAAAAAATTGGGTTTTTTTAAAACTATAATTTCAAATTTTTCTATAAATCTTCACATGCCACTGTTACAACTCCGCCATGCCCCAGTGTAGCACCCCTGCTCTATATGTTATGTTTCCATTGTTATATCAATTATAAGTTCTCAAAATTTAATTCTCATTTTTGTAGGCAACTTTTAATTTAAATTAAATTTTTTATTTCAATTTTGCGTACATTATTAATCTTTCACTATTATATAATTATTTTTAGTTTTAAGACTTGATTAAGTTTATATTTCCAAACAGATTATAATCAAATAATTATTGATATTTATTATTTAACCATAAAGTGATTCCAACATATTAAAAGTAAAGACAATAATATTTAATCTATAATGTAGTACTGATTCTAAACCATTGAAAAAATATGTGTAAATTAAGGAAATGTATCTTTGATTTCTAACTTTTCAAAATAGTGATTTATAATTTACAGCAATTATTACACAATATTAAGGGAAAATATCATTAGAAAGGTGTGTAATAGTTTTCAGAAACTCAATTTAATTATCCTTCGTTTTAAATGTATTTTTTAACTTATTGAATTACTATCAATAGCAAAAATAATAGTATATATAAAAGTATGATTTGTTAACTGTAGACGGCTCTAAAATACTCTAAAATACCATTTAAACTTGTTGAAATTTTTTAAAAAGTTTACTTCTTGAAGCCTGAGTTTATATAAGAGTTAGCTAATATGAAGGTTTTTGAATAATTATTAAGGTTTATCCTTTGATGAAAATGAATTTTATTTTTACCACACAATGAACTTCATATAAAATAGAAAGAATTCATTAAAATATATAATTCATACAATATACAAAGTTGAAACATTGTTCGAAGATATGATTATTTAGTAGCATTTCAAACATGAAAAGTAACAAATATTTTTCAAAAAATATTGTATAAAATATTCATTCAAAATTAAATTAAAAATTTTTATCATACATAAACCAAATAAATATTTCCATACAAATTAAACAAATAAAATATCGGATAACATTAAAAACTCAGATATTCTAACAATAATATCGAATTAGATTTTCAAGAACAGCAAAAAGGAAACTTTATATGAATCTTCGAAAATAACAATTAAATCATGCAGCTTTTTCATAATTACCAAAAATTTTTATATGGTATAATGAATTTAGGGCAACAAACCTTACTACGAAAGACCTTTGCTTACAAAGAATGAAGACTCATTTGCTACGCAGCACAAAATTTTAAAATACAAAAATAATTTGTAGTAAAAACAGCAACAAAAATGCACAAGATTATTTTTCTTGACATTCAACAAACGTTTTTGGTTATGAAAACTTTTAAAAAAGAATAATAGACTATAGGAAGTAACAAAGCAAAGCACGAGAATGTTGAGTTTATGTTGGGCTGGAAACACATGAAATGGTATATCACGTGATCATGACGGCACATGAATTTGGTCCATTGAGATGATATTCCTAGTTTGTAGATTATAGTCTTAGGTACCTATTACGACTGAAGACAATCTTTCATCTATATACTATTTTATTTAGATTATGTACGGGGAACTATATCAGAAAGCGTAAACATGGATCAAATTCTGCTTTTATTCTAATTCTTCCTCCGTTGCCAATTCCGCTTGCTCAATAACAAGTTACATAAATAGAAAAGACAACAGGAAGTGCGAAATATAACATGAGTGGCAACATTCTCCCACCTTTTGTATTGCATACAATCACTTTAAAGCAATACAAAACATTAACAAATTACTACACATTTATATTACAAACTTAAAATCTTATATATGACATTAAAAAAGTAAAATTATTAACAGTTCACAAGTTCAGTCTTTTAACAGGAATTAACGGACGGCCACATCGAGATTTCTTTCCCTCCTCCAGAACATCGGCAGCAGTAGGGCCCGGGATTTGCGCAGCTATATCAGTTATTTGATGGTTCTCGATGAGATAGTCACTAGCACTGAGCTCCAAAGGATAAATTCGTTGAAGCGGTCGTATGATCTCACCACTGGCTAGTCGTAGTTTGGCCACACACTCCACGCCGTCCTTGCCTGGAAACAATTTAATCCCTTGAGCCAAAGGCCAATTCATTCGGTTTGGGTTCTTCGATTCAACTATGACGATTTCTCCCGAAGAAATCATCTTTCTTCTTGAAGCTACTTTGGGACTTCTTACTAACTCTCCGAGGTATTCTTTGTAGAAACGTTTGCGTAAATTTGATAGTAAGGTGTGAAGATAACGCAATCGTTTCAATATATGCTGAGAATCAATCAAATCCAAATCATATGTTTCTCTTTCTTTAATGTCTTGGATGAAATTAGCAGGTGTAAGAGGTTTCAACTCCTTTGGATCGTCTGACAAATATGTCAATGGTCGCCCATTTATTATAGCCTCACAATCGTAAAGTAAAGTCAACATCTCTTCATATGTTACGCATACTTTGCCCAAACACTTTCGGAGGAGTTCTTTTATACTGCGAACCATCCTTTCCCAAAATCCACCATACCATGGGGTGGAAGGAGGGCTAAACAACCATTTTATTTTCATTAAAGAACATTCAGCTTGAATGAAATCCCAGTCCAAAGATTTCAAAGCATTTGCCACCCCTACGAAGTTCCTACCATTATCAGTGTATAGCGTAGAACCTCTTCCTCTTCTTGCCCAGAATCTTCTCAAAGCTTGCATAAACGATTCGGTGGAGAGAGATGAGACTAGTTCCAGATGGACTGCTCGATACACTGCACACGTGAATAGAGCTACCCACGTTTTGCTTCCACCACGTAAGGAAAGAGGACCGGCCAGATCTGCGCCAGTTATTTGAAAGGCTGCAACTCTGTGTATTGTGTCGGGAGGTAAAGGAGCTAGATCTGGGTTAACTTTGCCAGCTGTTAGCCTTTTGCATTTTATACATTGTCGTAAATTGTTCTTACAACTCTCTGACTCTTGGGAATCCAGAATTTTTCTCTTAATTGTGCTAAGGTCGTTAACACTCCAGCATGCATTAAGGATCTATGAGTATACAAAACCAGTCTTTCTAGAAGAGGATGGTCTGGCAAAACTGTAGGATGCGCAAAGTCCTCTGGTTCTTGTCTGAGAATCAGTCTTGTTTGAACTTTCAGGATGCCATTTTCCTCGGAAAACTGTATCGTATCCTTATATTTCTCACGTATTTCAGAGGGCCATTCTGACTGCATGATTTTTATTAGAGTCTCCTCTGCCTTTTGAATCTCTTCACATGAAAGTGAATTAACTAACTTAGGAGAGGTTATCTTAATATTGTTGCAGAATCTGAGAACATAAGCAGTCATTCGGAGAATTTTATTTTAGCTCGAAAAGTACAGGAATCTATTTCCAAATCTAACTTCGTTTAATGTGGCTAAATTTGTCACAACCATCTTACGCCGCTCTAGAAATGCTTCATCCGGAGCCTCTGATACCTCAGAATATGGCCAAGATTCTTCATCGCTATACAGCCAGCCGGGAGCCTCCCACCATTTGCTTTTCAGGAGATCCGACCAATCACAGCATCGGGTAGCTAGATCAGCAGGGTTGACATCTCCAGGAACATGTCTCCAGTCATCTATATTGGTCAAATCCCTGATTTGCTTCACTCGATTTCCAAAGAATGTGTTCCATGGCTCTTTTTTCTTAATCCAGCTTAAAACCACCATTAAATCGGACCAAAAGTAGGTTTTAGAAGCAGTTCGTAGGATAGAATGTACAGTTTCTATTATTCGAGCACCCAGAGCTGCTCCCAACAATTCAAGTCGTGAGATTGTGGATTTTTTCATTGGAGCAAGTCGAGCGTTAGCTGCTATGAGTTTGACCGTAACTTGTCCTTTGAATTCACATCGCAGAAAGGCACATGTAGCGTAAGCATGGGGAGAAGCATCTGTGAAGATATGCAGTGTGAAGTCATCGAAATTCTCAGCAAAAAATCTTCGAGGTATTGTACATTTAGACATGAGATGCATAGTTTTCTCCCTAAGTCTATATTTATGTTCAAGTTCTAGAGGCAACACCTCGTCCCAGCCTATTTTTCCTCTCCAAGCTTCTTGCATAAGCAACTTTGGTAACAATAAAGCTGGAGCCGTAAAGCCAATCGGATCGTATACACTGTTGATCCCAGATAGCAGTACCGTTTTTGTAACTGGCCTTTCTTGGGTACAATCTAAATTTGATGGTAACTTGCAAGAAAGTTCGTCACTGACCACATCCCAACTCAGGCCAAGTACCTTTTGCATATCTTGATCTTCTTTAGAGTCATTAGAAGCCCAACAGTGCAATTCAAATGCACCTTCTTTCATTATTTCTATGGATTGCGATTTCAGTTGTTCCAATTCTGTAATGTCATTAACACTCATAATCAAATTATCCACGTAGAATCCTTCTTTTAAATGACCAATTGTCTTCCTGAGGCTTTTTGTCTGGAATTTTTCTCGTTCTAGATGGTAACGTATAGTGGCATTCAACAAAAAAGAGCTGGAGGAAATGACAATGACGATAAATTCTTATTTTCGAGCATTCAGCATTCTCCCACCATAAAAATCTAAGGACATCTCTATCTTCAGTTCTCAAACGTATCTGTAGAAATGCCTGTTTCACATCTGCAATTACACCTATGGCACCAAAACGGAATCTTAATTGTAAAGGCAGTATTTTACGTATAAGACTTGGGCCCACACTTAAGCATTCTTTCAAGGAGGCAAATCCCGGTTTCTTGAACGAAGTGTCGAAAACTGGGCGGACCTTTGTGGTATTGCTTGAAGGCTTAATGCCGGGTCTGTGAGGTAGGTAATGGGCTTCCTTGGTAAGCTGATCTATTGGGACAGCTTCTATAATACCTTCTGACTCCCACTGTTTAAATACGTTATCGTAGGCTTCAAAGTAATTTTCGTTTATCAAACGCTTAGTTGCTGTAAAAAGTGTGGATTCTGCTGCGTCGTATTTATCATATAGAGCAGGATTTCCAGCTAGCCATGGTAAAGCCACTTCATATCTTTGATCTTCACAGATCCTAATTGTTTCCTTAAAATGGGCCAAAGTTTCTTCTTCAAGAAGATTTTTATTTTTCTTCTCTATGGGATCTGTAATACCCAAAACTTCTAAATCCCACATTTTAGGCACGTCCATATTTTGAAAGCTCAATGTGTCTAGATTAACAACTTCCCTTTTCTTTCCCAGTTCTAAAATTGTCCAACCCAGCAAGGTCTCAACTGCAGATACTCCTGAAGTTAATACCTCTATTCTGCCAGTCAAAATGCTTCCAAGTATATCAGCTCCCAGAAGAACTCGTATAGGTGGTGAATCTCTTCCAACATCTGTAAGTTTTATTCCTCGGGAAGCAAGCTCAGAAAGCAATTTCCTATCATGTATTCTTGACAGGGTTGAGCATATCTTTTGTTGCTCGAGAAACGACAACGGCGTTGTCTATTTGTGATTTAAACTTTCCACGTTTGCCATGTATCTCTTATGCTCAGAAGCAGGGGAAATTCCTCTGCCAAACAATCCTTGAGAAAATATTTCTCTTCCAGATGGAGAAAGGAATAGTTCTGTAGCTAAATTCTCTTCAATATAGGACTGCTGGGATCCATCGTCCAACAATGCTCGAACACAGACTTCCTTGTCTCTATTTCGTAGTCTTATCATAATAGTTTTGAGGTATATTTCATGTTCAGAGGGAAGATTTGTTAGTAATGTTTCTGTAGATTTCTGCACATTATCGGTTGTTCTGTCCTTAGACTTTTCCTTGCGTAAATCTGGGCAAAGTAATGGCTAATGTCTCCGTTTGCAAATTAAGCATCTCACTCTACTATGACATCTTTTTGTTAAATGTCCAACCTTAAGGCAAACGAGACAGCATATTTTCTTATAACTTGTGATTTCCTGTCTTCATAACTCATATCAGATAACTTTTGACAGTCTTGACTTAGATGAGGGCGGTCACCGAAAATACAATTAAGTTTTGCGCCAGTTGTACTTGAAATTAATGTAGCCGCAGTGGGTTCATCTTTGTAGACCGATCTCTGACAATCTTTTCGTATAGCACCACTTCCTCTATCTTTACCGAATCCTTCACGAGATAAACGTATCATTTCTTCTGATTCGACTTCATGGCGTAAAAAGCACATCAGTTTTTCCAGGGATCTCTGACTTGTAGCATCATCGGTACTTTCTGAAATTCTTCTCCTTTCCCATGCTCGCAGAACATTTTCTGGCAAACATGACTCCACCAATGGCTCAAGAAAGTCAGCAAATAATTCTTTTGTGTGCCCTAAGCTTTCCAATGCTCTTAATTTTGTTTCTAGCATATTGTAGAGGGTGGCTAAATCAGGGGCATTCTTTGCAGTCGTAGCATTTTTCAGAACCAGTGAAAGGAGATCGTGGACATATATTTGCACTAAGAGATCTTCCCGGCCAAATCTTAATTTCAGCTGTTCGACGGCCTTTGGATAATTTCCAGCTGTTATTGGGAAACTCGATATTAATCTAGCAGCTTTCGAATCAGGCTTCATAGGCTGGTATAAATACTGGAATTTGTCTATAGCAGTCAGTTCCTCCGAGTCATAAATTTTTGAAAATATACTCCAAAATGTCAAATATTCCTTAGGATTACCTGAAAACATCTTTAATTCAAATTTAGGTCATTTTAATTTTACCACATCACACACGCTAGGAAGAACTTTCTAAAAGAGATCCAGAATCTTTATTTAATAGCGTTTCTATCTTTGATTTAAGCTCAAAAAAATTATCTCTATAATCCTCTACCCCCTCAAAATCAGTTTCGTATTCGACAGCAGTAGCAGTATTTTCTAAAAGTAAATCAGAAATTTTATTCTGAACCTCATCTAAACGTAAAAATTTATCTTGTAACTGAGAGTTCAATGCGGACAGATTATCACCATCCTTGGCGTCTTCTTTCGTCGCCAAATATTCTTTCAACTTATTCGCCGTAGCCGTAAATGAAGTTCTTAACGACTTCCGTTTAATTTTCAAAGCATCCATATTTATACGCAAACTTAAAGCTTTTACTTGAAATGATTCGTAATAAATTCTTGACATTTTTAATGTCTGTTTATAAAGAAGAAAAAATACAGTGAGTATGCTTTCTTAAACTTAAATCACTCTCGTAAACATCATAAACAGAATATTATAACTCATAAGCAGTAATCTAAATTATTCGTACCTGTATATTTTATAGTTCTGAATTCTTCGAAAGCAGAATTCTGTCCTGTCACGGACGCCAATTTATTATGACTGAAGACGATATTTTATCTATATCAGTGTTTCTCAAACTGTGGGGCGTGCCCCCCTGAGGGGGCGCGATAACCCTGCAAGGGGGGCGCGAGCATATTGAAAATAAAAGGTTTAAAAAAATAATTTTTTGGAATGAAGTAAAGTAAAATGT
Organism: Trichonephila inaurata madagascariensis; assembly: GCA_019973955.1. Classification (NCBI taxonomy): domain Eukaryota; kingdom Metazoa; phylum Arthropoda; class Arachnida; order Araneae; family Nephilidae; genus Trichonephila; species Trichonephila inaurata. The sequence goes on from BMAV01001545.1 coordinate 235,904, forward strand.
TTTCTGACATAATAAAAAATACACATTTGTACTGATATAATTTATTTTTATCATCTGGTGATCATCAAAAATAAGATTCCACTTCAAACGGTCATTAGCTATATTTGATTCTATAACCAAATAAAAAAAGACATTTTGTTTGCTTTACTGTAATCCCACGATGAGAGATTTTTTTATTACGTTTCTTTTAACCCCTAAATTACTACTTTTGATTATCATATATTTGACCTTCAAACTTACTGCTGTGTTTCAGTCCGTCTTTTTTTCTTTTAGGAAAGCTGTAAATAATATTTTTCTGTTGCTTTTTTTCCATATGAATGAGTTTTATGATATATGGATAAGCATATTGAGCACTTTGAAGGATTATTTGGCTAAAATGTATTTTTATGAGTATTCTGAAACTTATAATGCATAATGAAAAACGTTTTACACAATTATTTTTTAGAACATGCTATACTTTTCCCCCATGAACAATTTTGTGGTTTTGATTGCTGTGTTGTACGACTTATTATGGTTTATAAATGTAAATGAGCAGAATAAAAAAAAATGGGCATGGGCATATGTAATCTCTATTAAAGGAACTTGAAACTGATCAAGTAATTGAAGAACCTGCTGAAATAATGCATACTAATCAAGATAGCGAAAGTAAATATGCGATAAGTGACAGACATGAAACGTTTGAGTTGAATTGAAATTTTCAAATGCTGCCTAAAGAACTCTATGAAGAAAACTATGAAGCCATAAATGTAGCACTTCGTCTTGTCAAAAAGACACAAGGAAGAAAAAGTTCAAAACGCTATTTGTAGATCATCAAACGTTAACAAAACTACAATAACGTGAACAAAATATGATAGTTTTGATGGGAAATAACGCTCCTGTATTATTAGCGAAAAGTGTCCATGATTTATATCCTTTATTAAGGACACGCATATTTGGAACATTTTCTTTAGTTTTATTGGATTTTTTCTCAAATTATCAAAAGAAAA
>BMAV01001546.1:0-15643 GCA_019973955.1 Trichonephila inaurata madagascariensis
ATTATTGTTTAAGATAAGACAACCGGAAGATATCTTCTTTTAAGATTCTGCTCCAGTATCGACGTCCAGCGAGTAAGGGATAAAATCATTGTAGCGTTAATCCAGTCATAAAAGTAGCAGCCAGATAAAATTGGTGTATCAGTGTTAATAGCGTAGAGAGAATAAAATTGTGTCGCCCAGCCAGTATGGTGGCTATGACCCTCGGCTTGTAACCGAGTGGGTTCGGGGTCGGATCCCGAGTAAGACTCGTTGCATCTTCTTCGGGAAGGAAGTCAGTCTTTCGCCTGTAATGGATTCCCGTCTCGAAAGGAAAGCAGCGCACCTCTTCTTGTTATATGCTGGGATCGTCATCTGTAATAACTGTGTATATTCTTCTGTTGTATTGCATGCTTTCTGTTCTTCTTCACTTGTATTTCATATATTCCCAGGATTAAAAAAAAACACACAACAACAACAGAATAAAATTGTAATACTGTCCTATGAAATAATCCTATGAAATGTCGGATATTTAAGTGAATATACAGAGTATCTTTGAAAGCCGTGTACAAATTTGGAGGGAGGTAGCCATAATTACATAGGAAAGCGATAGGTGGCGCTGTACGTGAGCTTGCAAGGTCGGTGCATGTGGTTTCCGCATTTCAGACATCGACAGCGTGTGATGAACATGAATCGTTATACAAAATCCGAGTTGGCGGATATCCACTTCAACTACTGTTCTGCCAATGGACGTGTTGCTGTTCGATTGCATGGGGAAAGATACCCAACGAAACGACAACCAAATCAAACGTTCACTCTGGTGCATTATAACGGCGGAACATGGATCTTTCAGTGAGTGTATATTAACATCACACTGTTCAGTAACACGAGGGTTTTTGACGACGGACCACGTAATTTTGAACCATGGTCAAGGGACGTGGATGATACCTGAGCTGGCACCCCCTCTCTTAACTACCACACCAACGGGAGGACGTTTCAGCTCTCGACGGATTTATCGTGCATCACTGCCCTAGATTGCATGGATCTTTCAGAGCATCGATTGACGATACGCCCATAAAATCTAAAATGGATCTGGTGGCTTGAATATCCATCACTGCTGCTACGATCCGTGAAATGGCCGGTATTTTCGAACATGTGCGCCAATCCATGTCGTGTGTGCATACAAGCCAATGGCCGCAATTTCAAACATCTCATGGGATGCTTTAATATCATACTTTTAATTTACTATTGCTTTTTTTTCTAATAAAGCGTTTTACACTAGGAATGGCGATTTTTTCCGAAAAAGATTGATTTTTAAATCGATTCGAATTGTAAACTGATGAATTGATTCAGAAAAAAATCGAGATCTAAAAGATCGATTTCTAAACAATCGATTTTTTTTTCCAAGTCTGCATTTATAATGTAAATATAAATCCATTTTATGAAAAACGAGAAAAAAATACCATAATAAACGATCTCTTATCAGTAAAATCAGGGAATTTTTTAGTTCAGGGAATTCGACAATTGCAATTATTTTTATTTCCTTATCAAAGTTTCAGGCATAAAAGATATTTATTTTCTAGATGTATTTGTTACATTAAAAAAGGAAAATAAATAATATAGTTTATAGTTCCCAATGCTTAATATCTATTTTTTTAAAGAAAACAGTCTGTCAAGTCTACTGAGATCCAAGCGGTTCGGCTCATCACTTGCGATGTTGCCGGCAATCGAAAAAAGGTGCTCACAAGGAACAGATGATCCCACGACACTCATATACATCATGGCTATTGAGGGAACGTGATGATAAATAGGGATTTTTTTGTTCTTGCCAGTAAAGTATAGGATCATACTTCAGGTGCACAACTGCCTGCCATAAATAGTGTTTAAATTCTTCGTTTAAGCCCTGACTTTTTCCAGTGTAAGTGCCTGTAGAGTTAGAGTAATTTTTTAGTTTTTACCAAAACAGAAAAAAAAAATCGAATGTCGATTTTTAGGATGAAATATCGGTTCACTAAATCGATTCAGTGCTACATATCGATTTAAAAAATCGATTTTTTGGCCCGAGAAATCTATCTTTCGATTAATCGATCTCAGATCGCCATCCCTATTTTACACTAAATTCTAAATTATGGCCTTATTGCCTTTGTGTCTCTTTATGTAGTTAGGATTAGATTTCCGCCCATGCTTTCGATGGCTTCTGAGGATGTTCTCTACCTCCCCTCGAAGTTTGTACATGGTATTCGGGGATACCCTGTATTATTACGTAGATCGAGGTTCGAGGATTTTATGCAAATCAGTCGCAAAGAGCAAGACTCCTTGCTTCAGGAGTGATGGAAATGTATTGTCTAAAAACAATCCTTGAAATACAGGATACACAGCAAAACTCGCAGAATAAATCTCAGAATGTCTTCACACCTTCAGTAACGTTCGGACATAACTATCAATGTCTAAAATACAAGTATATAAAAATTATTCACAAGCACTCCTACACAATAGCCGAAGTAATAACTAATCCTTGATCAACTCTTCACGGCCAAATCAATACTACTCTTCAACGGTCAAAACAAGACTGACTTAGTTTCGGCGAACGACTCTATATATACGCCTCAAGGATCTTTCGAGAATATTCTGCTTGCGTCATAGGTCGTGATATTGATAGATGTCTCCATTAATTTCCAGAAGAATTCTTATGGGGGTGAACACGCCAAAAATAATGGCCAATATGGCCGCCAAAGTCACAAGCGTGGTCACCAAAAACGATGCCAACTTGCCGAACTATGCCCCCGAAATATCTCCAAGCTTCCATTGAATCGCCATTATAAGGTAATGAACGGGGTTGCTTGCTAATATTACAATTTAAGCATAAAATAAGTACAACATAGAGTAATACAAAGGTATTACACATCCAGATTTAAATTATTTACGCTATTTTAAGTATCCTTTGCCCAAAATTTGCAACAAAATAAAACTGCATATCATTTTACAGACGCTGCTTATTTGAGCAACATATGTTCCATTTGCTTCAACACACTTTTCGTACAATATTTTAATGCATAGATGCCTGTCTCAAAAAATTCTGATCTTTAGAATCAATAAACTCCGATAGAAAATGTTTCAGATTGTCTTCATTTGCACACTGCTTAGACCGTAAAAGGTGCTCTAAATGTTTTAAAAAATAAAAGGTTGGTGAAAGATCCGGTGAATAAGCCGGGTGCTGCAAAGTTTCATATATTTATTGATTTATTTTCACAATTATTTTGTACGACGTATGCGGCCAAGCGTTGTCATGGAGTATTGGGCCGTGTCAATCAATGAGTGATGGTCGCATAATTTCCCTCTGTTTTATGCGTTTCATCAATGTACTGGGCAGTATAATAGAAACAGTTACATTAGTTTCCAGATATTATTTCGGACCATCCTTTTTTACAGATGTTTTGGGTCTTCTACGTGATTCATTTTGTAGAGAAAAATCACCATACAAAAATTTTTCAAACCAATGCTGCACTTTTCAATCGTTCACAATGTTACGAATTTTGTGTACAGAATACTTAAAATGGTGTAAATAATTTATATCTGGATGTGTAATAAGTTTATATTACTATGTTGCATTTATTTTATGTAATATTCGCACGCAACGCCGTTCCTTACATTGTAATGGTGATTCAACGGAAATTTGTGGAAATCTTGGTGATAGAACCAAGTTGGCGACTTGGCGATCATGTTGATGAACATTTTTGGTGAGTCTGACCCTGTGGATTCTTCTGGAAATTAGTGAAGAGATCTACTTATATCAAGATCTTTGACGCAAGCGGATCTTTCACGAAGGATCGAGAACAATAAAAGGGAGACGCTCGCTAAAACTGAGTTAATATTGTTTTGACTAGCGATTAGACTTGCCTTGATCGTTGAAGAGTCGACCAGCGATTAGTGATTACTCCAGCTGTTAAGTAGAACGACCGGTGCTTGTGAATAATCTATTACATACGTGTATTTTTATACACTGATAGTTGTGTCCGAGCACTGTTGAAAGTGTGAAAACCTGAGATTTTTTCTAAAAATTTCGCTGTGTATCCTGTATTTCAACGATTGTTTTTTGACAATAAATTTTTATTTCTCCTGAAGAATTGTCTTATATTTTGCGACTGTTTTGCATCAAATTAACGAACCCAAACCAGGTAAAGCAAAAAACAAAACCCCCCCCCCAAATACCTGGTTTATATTGTGAGTGTAGCTTTTGCAGAATTATTACCAAGTTTATACTAAAACCAAAATTACACGAATAGCGGTAGAAATCATATCCTCGTGAAATTCAAAACCATTAACGAAATGGAACACTTTTAGAGAAAAATCTTTGTGGAAATATGACTCTGGCAATGGACATAAACCAGGTTAAGCCAAAAACAAAAACATAACGAGTACAGGAAGACAAACACTCGCATGTAAAAAAAATCCGACTTGGCATGTGCACCAACCTAATGTTTGAGCAATTAATTTAATACACACATAAATTATATAAACTTCTAAAAAAGAATCCAGTTTCTACATGGATCTGATTGGCAGCATGAGAAAAGCTTAAATATAAAGTTTCCGAAAATTCTGCGGGTGGATTGCAGTATTGGCCACTGGTTGGCGAGATTTCATTCGAGCCAAATTGATAAGTGCGCCAAATGTGGTAACCCTAATTTCGGATCAGTAAAGTAAAAGTCGGATAGGCGCATTTTCACGCATGCGCAGTACGTTTCTTTAATTTCAATACTTGACCAGTGGTCATTTTTGTGCATCATGCACAGTTCATTTCTTTAGTGTGAATATTGTCTTTGACCGTAGCAACAAGAGACCATTTGTCTGCCCGTCCGTTAGTTCGTTAGTTAGCAGCTTGTCTTTTTAGCTTCGTTCTTCCAGTGTATGAATACGTTTTTTCAAGGTAAATTTATTTCTCTTCACATAAATTTTTACAGGTACTCACGATGGCCACCAATGATATTGTCGCAAATATGAATGAATGTATGCTGAAGTATGCTGAGTATTCTGAGCGGTTTTTCACCATGTTGCCTGTGTTTGGAAAGAAAGCTGTTTCAGAATGGTGTATGGAAGAGGGTTTTTTTAATTGGATCATCGTATGCATGTCCGAAATATGGAAAAAGTATGGAATTGCGAGAAAGAATGGGTAATTTTTAATGATTTCAATTTCACCATCTTGAATTTCGCGCTCCTGCGTTGCGTGTTGTGGTAGGGTTGCTACTCCGAAACACAACACGCAAAATCGCAACAAATTGACGATTTTTCAAAATCTCGCCAACCAGTGGCTGATTCTGCAACTTCACCAATTCTGCTTGCAATGTTCTCAGTTATGAATGTTTGAAAGATAAGCCCCTCACGTCAAAGAAATGCTTCAAATTCTGACAGAAAAATTGTTCTTAACAACTTTCAAACGATTTTACAATAATAGATATTTAAGCAAATAGGAAAATTAATACTATGAAAAGTATAAGTAACTAATATGTAAAATTCATGAAAAGAGTTAATTGAAACATACTGACTGAGTGTGTGAGCATTTACTGACGTCACACAATAAAGGAACTCGAGGGCTATTGGCAACGAACCTCGTAATTTTGAACCATGGTCAAAGAGAAAGACTCAATAATAGCTCCTTTGTGGTTATAACTTCTTAGAAAATTTTTCAGAAAGCCTTACATTTCTTTGAAGTTCTCATAGTTTGAAGAAATGTAATAAATTTGATCTGAAACATACTAAAAGGATTTATTTACTAGAATTAGTTTTTGTTCTCTTCCAAGAAGAGCCACTTCCGCTGAGTTTTCTTCAAAAGGAATCCTGAATGGACAACTCTTCTCTCGCGGGAAATTCTTTTTTTTTCCTCTGTTGAATTTCCGGAAATGCACCATGTCTTCCAGGATTGAATCTAAATACTTCCGAACGTCGAAAGGAAAAAAGAAAGATTCCACAAGAGAGCTGCTTAGATGTATGCCAAATGTGTAGGCACAGAAAAGAATACTATGTATAAATTATTTATAAGTAGAATTTAAATCAGAATTTATTTCTGGTACAGTAATTTTATAAAAGTTTTCTTTGGAGTGGTTTATCATTTACTATTTAAAAGGTAAAAGGTTTTAAAATATTAAGTAATATTTTTTCCTTAAATGGTGCATCGACGAATCTGGCAACAACCATTGGTTTCAGTTTTGTTCCAAATGGAACTGATTTCATCGAAAATGGCTACAAGCGATATGTCGGCAGTGCCATTTGAAATTTTACAAATTGTTTGTTTTTTTATCTTTTGTATTGTATGGAATGTGAAGTTATAATGATATCATTTTTGCTTTTTATAAATATCCACTAAAAATAAATACTTTTTATTAAAAGAATATACTGTGTGGATAAAATAGCCTTTGTTGCTCTGTATCCCACAAAACTTGAACTGAACAGAATATACTGTTCGCTAAGCCTAAAATATTGCCTTACAGAAAGAATCTTTAACACATTTCAAAAATTCCACACCTTAAATATTTCTTCTGTGAATATATCAATTTATTATGCATAACATATGCTTAGTTTTCAAGTAATTAAAAGCATTGGAAAAGGAAACCGAAGAAAGATATAAGTTTGTGTACGAAAGAGTCAGAAACAAGCAAACTAAGATAAGATTGCATATATAAACGAGTTTCTAAAACTTCTACTTTATACAGCATAAACAAACTTTAAAATCTCGAAGCAGTGAAACAAAGTACTGCAGTCTAGACGCATTTTATGAGGTCATTGGGCTACATTATCACGTCTGCGTTAAAGTGGCATGCTTGTAATGTAGAGAATTATTTTTTCTATAGACCTAAGCATTCCAGAAATAATCTTATACATTGTTATCAAAGGCATTATGTTAATGATTTGTTAATTTATTGCTCTAAGCGTATATAAATGTATTTAGAAAATAAAGGGGTTTTTTTTCCTTTGTTTAACTTTTTATGAAGGAATGTGGATAAAGGAATAGTGTGTGTGTATGCGCGCGTGTGTGTTACTTGTTTCGGGAACATAATCATTAATAATATTTCGCATACTTTGATTTGTTCATTCTCGCAATTATTTAAAGGGTATATCCTTATATATTCAAGGAGAGGACATTACTCAGTGCCCCTTCACACTAATCAACATGTGCCGCACACAACAGAAGAAGACAATCAAGAGCTAGTTTGGAACAGAAATCTCTTTATATGTTGTCTCAATTAGCCCTTCCCTATTGTGAAGATCTCGAAAATACGTTCTTGCCCCCCCCCGTGCCTGGTTGACTCAATTGAAAGGATATATTGTGGAAACTGCTCTCTTCACAATCGATTACTTGTGTATTGAAAATTGAGTAAGCTTTTTATTGTTTCTTCGTATTCAAGTTATTGTAGCGATGAAATCTGGCACTCTCTTTTCAATCAACTTTGTATTCGCGCGTGAAGGAATTCTTTCTCCTCTTCACTCTAGAAGAGTAATGTTAGAAAACGAATTAACTTGCATAAAGTTGTCTCGTGTGAAACCAGCCTTCTCCGTTATCAATACACAAGTAGCCATATGTGAAGAGAGAAGAGAATTCCATTCACACGCGCACACAAAGTTGACTGAAAAGAGAATGCTGTAGTGAAGCTCACGATCTCATCAGTACAATGATTGGATCCAGAGAAGCAATGCAAAAGCCTTCCCCATTTTCAATACACAACTAGCCACGTGTGAAGAGTGCTGCTTCCACAGTATCCTTTTAGTTCAGCCAACTAATGGACAGGAGAATTAATGTGGTTTTCAAGAACTTCTCTTAGGGAATGCCAATTAGCTACGTGTGAAGGGACCCAGGCGATTTTTATTCAAAATTAGCTTCCGACTGTCTGATCCTTCTATTATATGCAGTACAAGTTGATTCGTGTGAAAGAACCCTAAGAGCAAGTATTATTTAAGCCTTCGAACTTGCCATAATTTTTTTCTTGAATCACAGTAATGTTTGCATACTTTTTTTGATCTATTGATTCTCATATTGCGTAGATAGTATATACTTATGTGTCCAAGGGAAGGTCATTACTTTGCAAATGCGCATGCTCAACTTCTGAATAAGGCATAACAAAAAAGCTAAAAAAGGGTTGGAAGAAATATTTATTAATTTTAAATCAGCCATACACACAAAATAGTAGCAATTTTACATTGAAGAGGGCTTAAATTTGCCGAATCATTTGAGGATTTGAAGTATTTCAATTAATGGGTTGGAAAAAAAATTACATTATAAATTCACCAAACTAAATATTTTTATAATGTAATTTTCTAAGACTCCGCGGCCGCAATATAATTTTCATTTTAATACTACTTGCAATAATTTTGGGTATATTTTAAATGTTATTAATTCTGATGATATTAAATGATATCTTCGGGATTGGTAGTCTATTTTCCTCTGCCTACTTATTTTATCACTTTTAAATTGTTCATTTCTTACTATGTGGGGGAATCTGAGACTTTTACAATTCCAAAAGTACCGTAGAGTACGACGCATAACGCGCACTTTTAATACAAAAAATAAGATCGAAATTTACGGGTGCACGTTATATGCCGGGTATAAAAACGACAGCTTTCAAAATAAAAACGAGATAAGCATAAAAAAATTAGAAAACTACAACACAGGTCAGAGTACTCATTATTTAAAAGAAATGACATACCTAATGAACTTAAAGGGGGTTCTGGTTCTAGATGTATATTATTATTTTTTTACATAATCCTGGGATTATATCTTGAATAAATCACTTCAAAACATAATAACATTGCATACATGCATTTCAGGTTTCTTCGTGAAAAAGGGTTTGCATCATATATGGCGAATATACCTAAAAATTAAAAAATGCAGCTTGAGAGTATAGGTTCACGTTATACGCCAGATTTTACGGTACAATAAGCTGACGAAGGCGATACCTGAGCTCTTGAAATTTCACGCCACGTAAATGAATTACGATTATGTGACGTATTCAGTAGGAGTCAATTCCCTCCCAAACTACTTTTCTTCGTTGAATTTACGCATAATGTTTATGCGTAATTGGTCGCTGAAGAAAATCTCAATTTTGGTATTCATTATATCAGCTTTCCAATTGATTTATTCTTATTTACACTCAGTTCAAATCTATACACCATAACACCATAAAGAATTTAATTAATGAAATTATTATTGCGTATTACTTATCCCTTAAATGATATGCTTGTCGGTATTCAAATTACTTTATCAACTTTTCAAGTTGACGCCCGAAATGGTTCTGAACGTACAAGAGAGCTAATATGAGCTACATGGAACGCTTAAGCCCCTCAACACACTTCAACATATTCCACTATCTCCGAGACAAACAGCAATATACAACCGAAACATTTCATTACATAACATAATCAGTGAGTTAAAACCAAGTAAATACGAGGGTTGGGGCATAAGTCATCGCAACTATTTTTTTTTCTTGAAGATATGCGAATGGATCAGAAACGTATATGTATGTGTCGTGTTGAAGTTCTGCAGGCATAGTGTGTATACAGAACATCAAATGGCTCTGTGACAGCTGGTAGTAGTTCAGTGAGGTCTGTGAAATCAGTCACTTGGTGAGTGCCGTGCAAGATGGATGCAACCCGTGTTGAACAGCACGCTTACATTATAATAGCGGTTCTCCGAGAGAGAAATGCGATGGAATGTCACAGTGAATTAGTGGAAGCTCTTGGGTATAATGCCCTACCATATCGTACAGTAGAATTGTGGGTAGGAAAGTTTCAGCAACGACGTGTGTCAACCAGAGATGAACAACGTTCGGAACGACCGGTCAGTATGCGAACCGACTTGGCACTTGCCGTCATCGAGCAGCTCATGGATTACATTAAGGGTCATGGACTACATTAAGGGTCTTTAGGCCCAGGTTTGTCATGTCAACATTATGTGTACTGTGCTGTCCTTCTCTTGCACCGTGAAGGCCATATTGCTCTGTATATATATACTATCGTAATAAATTAGTGTGTTACGAGTTTTCAGTGCTATCCATTGTCCACACATGTAGTTAACACCTTGAACTTTCATCTGTATATGTCACATTTTCCAACCGGACTGGTATGTTCAAGAAAAAAAAATAGTTGCCATGACTTTTGCCCCAACCCTCATATATTCATTACTTTTCCGCCACAGACCTTTGGTCGTGGTAATTGAATGATTATGGACACAAATTCAAAGCCAAACTTCCTCAAATCGTTAAGACAATTTCTGTCGAGTCGTAAAAAGTGTGTGTACCTACTCAGCACCTACACAAATTTTCCCTTTTATATTAATATACAGGGTTATTCTCTAACAGATTGACAATCTTGTAGGGTTTATAGAGGGTACAAAGACGATTCTGAATCGCATAGAAATACAGGGTTGCAAATGTCGTAGTTGCGAGCTATGGTGCAAAGAGAAAAGGAACAGAAACTTTTAATGAGACAGAAAACATTTTATTAAATGGTTGTATTACAACAGATGTACGAAAATACAACCAGAAATCGTCTGGAAAGTCTCACAGTGACGCTGCGTGGAATTCCTGACGTTCTGGAATATTCCACCTGGCAGTTTTGCGGTAGATGTTGCTGAACGGAATATTTCACGAACACCAGTCCTGCTGAAAGTCGTCGTGTGCAATCCGTTTCCAGAGTTACTGGAAAGAACTCGTATTGAAAGGAACTGGTCGACATGCTAATAGTGTATGGAGATGAAGATTGTAACGGACACACCACTGGGCGGTTGAAACAGGAACGTTACCCGAACAGGCGTGTTCCAAATCACACGACCTTCTCAAGTGTGAACAGAAGATTACGGTTCTTTCAGAAGAGACTGGTTCCTTGTAACGAGTTGTCTGGTTCTTTTTAGTGTACGAGACACCCGTTCCTTTAGATCAGTGTTTTTCAAACTGTGAGGCACGCCCCCCTTGGGGGTGTGACAACTCTACCAGGGGGCGCGAGCATATTAAAAAGTCGAAATCAAAAGATTTAAAAACATTATTAAATTGCTAAAAGTAAGCAAAAAAAATACATTCTGACATGATATAAAAAATAGAATACACATTTACACTGATATATTGCACTTGTAGTAGTATCAGTGCTACATAATATATTTTGTAATTAATTTAACAATACTAAGTTAAGAACTAGTTTAATAACTACCAGTGACCTTATCGGATTGTCATATATAAAACTGTATTCAAAAATTAACACTTATATTTGTAATTTGTACGTTTTATAATGAATGCCTTAACTGCCAATTATAAGATACAATTAGCTCCCCAATGCCAACCATTTTCCTCGTAGGTGCACGTATGTGATGCTTTTGGGGGGGAGGGGGGAGAATAAAGAAGCAAAAATAATCTGAAATAAGTAAATCCTTCGCAAGCATTGTCAGGGTCCACTTATTGCATTTCAAAGCTTTCGGAATAATTCTATAAATAGTGCACAAAAAAATCCGAAAGACGTATATATACGTTTGACGAAATTAACGCTTCGGCTGAGCAAGATATTTATATACGCCGGTGGCACTTAAGAGGTTAAAGTCGTATCGTAGTTTTAGCGCCAAAGTATATTATTGATTTCAATACATTGTTATTGTATAAGGGGGGCGCGATGAAAATTATGATTGAATATTGGGTCGCGAATATAGAAACTTTGAGAAGCACTGCTTTAGATAGAGACCTCATCGCTCGAATATCTGTAGCTGCCGCGTATATACATGACATGCCAAGAATCTTCAAGAACTTAAGGAATGCCACGTAGAGCCCCTATCAGGCCTGATGGACGACTTCTGGTCGTAATTTCAAACACTTTTTTTTTTTGCTAAAACCTTTTAATAAAATGTTTTGTCTCATTAATTTGGTGCAGTTTCTGTTCTTTTTCTCTGCTTCGTTGCACCATGGCTCATTAATAGTATTTGCTACCCTTCATTCTTATGTGATTCATAATCGTCTCTGTACTCCCTACAAGTTTGTCGGTCGGGTAAGGAATCACCTTGTAGATAAGATCTAAGCGGAACTCCTGATTGTTTGACAAATGGAAGGAGGTAAACAAATTGTTTATTTTTTGTTGTGTTGCTCATGACACCTGTCTGACATAGTCTGACCTAGGCCCACGAAATTCATCGTGGCAATGGGCTAGACGTACGCCTGTCATTGGCTTTTAGCCTTGAGCACCATACAGGTGACAGTGAGATTTAGCTCGGAGAAATTCCCGAAGGAACGATAGATGGCGACACCACCTATCTCCATCTCCACAATTTAGGCATGGAACTGAATTGGAGGGAAATTTTCTCCAGTTCCCTGCACTCGTGATTCAGCCCACAAGACTTTCGGACCCATTGATTTAACGAGCACGTGCTCCGCGTGTACTCGGAGGGTATTTGGCGGTACGAGCATCGAAACCAGGCCTTCCGGTCCGGAGTCCGGTGCTCTAACCACTAGACTACCCACGGCCGTTTATTTTTTTATTTGTTTTACTAGAAACCTATATTGTTTATGATTATTCGGGGAATTTATACATTATTTAAACTATACAATCTTTCTTTAATCCTTCTGAATCTATTGCTTACAGTTACGTACTGAAATTTTTGGCAGATTGCCCAGGGCTAGATTTGTTTAACTATTAATCGGAAAAGACAAAACCCAGACGTTCGATTTATTTGGCGCGAAAACGTAATTTTATCAGTGAAAATAAGAGATATTGGCCCATTACTAGAACAAGCACTTTTTGTTCCTTTATTTTCTCCTTAAACTAAACGATTTCTCTCTCTAGCATTTTGTCTACAAATATATGTCCTTTACTTTGCTTTCTGTAATCCTAGCAGTCTAAATATGGTTACATAATACAATATCATGGTTAAATATGGTGCTATTCAAGTAGCTTGGCAGCAAGCCCAAACTCATATTTTTGTCATACTAAAGTGTTCTAATGCATAAATATTACATAATTTGTACTGTCTCGTGCATGTAAATACGGGATCTTCTTACATATTTAGTCTTGAGCAAAGCATAAAGTGCGTAATCCCGAATATTTATTCGTTCCATTTTTCTAGATTTTCTGATAAAATAAATGCTTATAATCTATTAAAAAGAAAGTATAAGACAGGTTGGATATATTATCAGAAACGATCATATACTAGTATATTTTATGGTTCATTTTTATTTGAAGGTCATTTTCATGTTATATTTGCAAGCCTGGTATTTTAGTATATATTGTAAAATAAATATTTTGGTTTATGGTATCCGACTACCCTAACATTCTCAATTTTTTTAAACAAATGACAATTTTTTTATCTTGCTGTTTTTCTTAGGACATCTAATTAGCTTTATAAAACTATCAAAATTTTTATTTTCCATTCACTAAAACAAAAACTAAGGGTGTTTTAGTAAAAGCTGATGTCCTAACTTTACATAAGATGTCAAAATTTAAAATACGTTTTACTCGAAATGTGTTTTTTTTTTCCAAAATCTCAAACGGGGACAGCGATTGCTCAAAAAGTTTTTAAAATAATTTGTTGTAATTTTATGTGTATCTTCTGTATAACAGTAGAAGTGTTTTAACCTTCAGATTTATCAATCATTGTTTTATTACAAAATTTACAGTTCCGTGAATATAATCATTGCTTTTTTTAAGCAATTTCATGTAGTAACTAAGATTAAAGTGCTCTAGTTTTTCTAAAAATTAAAATATCTCTTATTCTGAAGGTCATTTCAAAAAGGAATAACATAGCAACACATCAAAATTGAAAATTGAGAATTTGCTCACTTACTACTTGTGCAGAGCGGGCTCCGTTTATGTAATTTTTTGTCAATTTTTCTACCCGTTTTCCCCCGCATTTTAATAGGAATAATACATTTTTCTCTTCTTAATTTTAGCCTTTTTTCCTTAAAAGGTACTAAATAAATCTAAAAACCACAAAAAAATCTCCATATCTCCATTTTTTTAAAAAAAATATTTGTCGCAAGTAATCGGATACCTTAAGAAAAACGTTCAGTATTTTTACTAATAAATGAACTTATTTTAACTATAATGAACAATCAGTGCTCCCCAACTTTTTATAACCACGGACCAGTCAACGTTTGATAGTTTTACCGTGGCCCGCTGAGTACACTAATCACACTGATTCAAGCACACTTATCAACCACAAGTTAAACCATAAGAGGATGCCTTAGAAGTGATATAAAGAAAGCAATAAACCCTAAGTGAACAAGCGCAAATAATCAGCTTAAATTAACCTAATCTCTATCTTAGACTATAAATTCCCAATCCACTAATTTAGTACTATAGTGAACTTCGTTCTTAACTCTTGTGTAAATCAGTTAAACCTCACCTTCGTAACGCTGCAACAGTTTCTCCGCTCCTTCTCCCTTACAATTACAAAAAAAAGACCTGACTTTATATAGTCGAACTAATCTCCATATCAGGGTTTCTTCTTGAGAGGGATGGCTGTGAATTAACGCTAATACTAGCCCAAAGATTCCCAAAGGGATTAGTATGAAGGTTGCGTAAAGATCCGTCACACTCTGGTTAAAAAAGATTAGCGAGATTCAATATTAATTTAGCAGAATTACTTAATTTTGATTTTAAAAAAATGCATGATGGTGTTGAAGTTACTGAGTACCTTTCACGTTTACCGAATAAAAAATCTGATTTAACAAGCCAAAATAACTGTGACAAGGCTTTTTTGCCAGAAAGACTAATCATTATTTAACTTTTTGTAAGAAGAAAGCACGGAAACTTTGGAATGAGTGAATATTAACGTCGCACTGTTCAGCTACTCTAGAGCTTTTGGTGACGGACCTCGTAATTTTGAACCATGGTGAAGTGACGAGGATGACACCCGAGCTGCACCCCCCCCCCCCTCATAACGGGAACTTTGGAAGAGAGGTCTTTAACAAAAGATAGAATTTTTTTTAAAAAAATCACATGTTATTCAACCAACTATATTTCTAGCTGAGCAAGATAGTAAAATAGCTATTTAAGTTATCCTACTACGTTCGAAACCGTGATTTTGCAAAAGCGTACAATCGAATATTTGTTTTTATATTTAATGTCACTTAGATTAGAATACACTAAAAAAAATTGTTTTAAAAAATTATTACAATAAAAAAAATATTTAAATACAATGTTTTGGTAAAAAATGAACTTAGAGAGAGAGAAAATTCCCTTTTTTTTTTTTTCAAAACATTCTCCTTTTATGAAAAATGCTTCTATAATAATAAAAATAATATTTTGCTTATACATAGCTAAGACCTTTCCAGAGGGCTCGAACTCGAAGTCCCATTTACAGAGTTACTACCAATTGAAATAATTATTAGTATTTTTCTGTTAAAATTTCTCAACTCTGATGGGTTAAAATATGGATAAATCCACTTGTAAATTATATATTTCAAAAATGCTAGCTCAGGCTCTGTACAGAGGTCTGATCTATATATAGGCAAAATATTATTACGGAAGCACTTTCCATAAAAGAAGAATATTTGGAAAATAAATAATTCTATGTTCATTTCTTGCCAAAATATTGCATTTAAATCATTTTCAATCGCAATAATATTATTAAAACAATTTCATACGTGTACTCTAAGCTAAGTGACTCTAAATATTAAAAGAAATATTCGTTCGTACGCATTTGAAAAAT
>BMAV01001546.1:32310-65035 GCA_019973955.1 Trichonephila inaurata madagascariensis
TCATATATGCATGTTTAAACAGGAACGGAATCTCACCGCTACATGCAGTAACTTGTCTAAAATACGGCGATATAAAAGTGTCATGCATCTACTCAACAGTTTGGTTTGGGCTTAATCTCGAGATATAAAGGGAATGTAACACATTTTTCTTTGTTTTGAACAGATAAAAGCAATGTTATACTTAGTAATGTAAAGAAGATAAAAGAACGTTAAGTAAGTAGTCTTTAATACTATTGATATCTTGTACATAAATTTATTAACCAAAGTTATATAAACTTTTGTTGAAGTTAATTTATGAAATAGTGATTATAGAGGAGGCCAATGCACGTTAAATTTGTCGAGGCTCATTGTTTTCCCGTTGATGTAGTGTGGAAGTTAGGAGAAGGGTGCCAGCTCATGTGTCACTCTCGTCGCTTAATTGAGATTCAAAATTACGAGGTCGGTCCCTAATAACTCTTTAGTTGCTTTATATTACTAAGCGCGTTAGTATAACTTTCACTTTCGCTCTCTTTATTTGTAATTTTTCTATTATGCATTGAATTAAGGCTATTTTACTTAGAGGTTCATGGCCAAATTCTTAGTATATAAAGTGGTCCATGGGCACAGTAAGTTTGAGAACCGCTGCTCTAGACTTAAACATTTTCGATTTATACGGTTTTAATTGTGTAATATTTGTGTGTTTTTATCTTTTATTTTTGTTATGTTTTAAATTGAGATTTTTTTTGAACCAGTATTGTTCTTTGGTGAGTGGCCTGATGTAAATGAATTGATTTCCAATTTTGCCATTTTTTTTTTAAACAACTGTTTTTCTGAGTGTTTTGAACACTTAAAAAATAAGAACAACGATATTTTATTGAAACAAAATTTTATCATTATTTTTTTTTATTTTTCCTAGAAACACTCCGATATCTAGCAATAAAAATAACTTTTAAACACTAATCTATATGTAGGCACTCAACAAATATGGTATATCGTCACCCTCTTTGAAATGAAGGATTAATATATATTATTTGACATTTCTTCCATTTCTCAAAAGTTACCTCTACTAAATCAGTATAGGATTGAGATGATATTTTTTGTATGATTTACTGTTTAAAAAAAACAACAACAACAAAAAAAAAACACACACACACACACACACAATTTTTGAAGCTATTTTTTGTATATATGTTATCTTTTTAAAGTATGAAATAGGTTTTTATATATACGTAGAATATTTAGGTTGATTTTTTTGTAAGATATCTAAGTTAAAGTGTACAAAATTATTGGATTCTTCTTTTTAGCTAGTTGCTTTGTAGGATAATAATTGCCAAATTATTAAAATATTAAGTACTGCAAGATTAACTTTTCAGATAAAATTTTGTAAACGCCTTAAGAATTTATACTTGTGGGACTAATTTATATAATTATAACTAATAAAAGTTTATATATAACTATTGCTCTCTGCATTATATTCCGCCATTTTTTATTACTGTTTATCTAATACAGCAAAACTTTTATACTATATATTTTGTTTTTCTTTGTTATTTATCATTTAATCTATATTACAAATTTTATTTCTTTAAAGTATTGTTCATTTACAAAGCAACGTACTTATTTCAATGCTAAATTGTTTACTTTATCCTTTAACGGTCTATCATTAATTAAGTCAAAGATTACCTAATGATTTAAAACAGTAAGTAGATGAGAAGTTTTTAATCTTTTTATTTATTTTAACTGACTTGGTCAGTTATTTTGTGAAATACCTAGGTTTTCTATGAAATAATTGAATTATTACTTTAACAGTAACACACATATATATATGAATTTGGAAAGAACTATATATTTTCTTCTCTTTATATTTGTTTTTAAGCCATTTTGGAAGGCAATGTTTTTTGAATTATTTTCTCTCTACTTATTAAACCTATTAATATCACTTTTTTTTTTTCAAACCGAAAACGAAATATTTATGTATCATTATTTCCATTTGTCTAGAATAAATCCATGTTTTCTTTTTAAATTATGCATCAAATTACAGTTACCCAAGAGATTATTAGCAACACAGATCTAATAACATTGGTCCTAGGTCAAGTAATGTCGATGACACATAAGCTGATTGACGAGGACGACACCTGAGCTGGTAAACCTGAGCATTTCAAAGTGTCGTTACAGCAACCCTTGCTCTAATAAATAATGAAGTGGCCGCGGTAGCCTAGTGGTCAAGGTATCGGAACGTGTATGGCGTGTCATGAGTTCGAACCCAGTACCACTTAAGACCCGCTGTGTAGGGGTGCGATGAACTTTAAATCTGTCGAAAGCTCAGACGTCCTCCCGTTGGTGTGTGGTAGTTAGGAGAGGGGGGAATACCAGCTCAAGTGTCGTCCTCGTCAATTGACCGTGGTTCAAAATTACGAGGTCCGTCTCCAAATGCCCTCGAGTAGCTGAATAATGCGACGCTGGTATCTCAA
Source organism: Trichonephila inaurata madagascariensis (assembly GCA_019973955.1). Taxonomy (NCBI): domain Eukaryota; kingdom Metazoa; phylum Arthropoda; class Arachnida; order Araneae; family Nephilidae; genus Trichonephila; species Trichonephila inaurata. The sequence goes on from BMAV01001546.1 coordinate 34,758, forward strand.
TGTAGCTTGAAATATTGTGTTTCTTTCTTAATGTAGTACTTATTAAGATATATATTTTAGCGTCCACACAACAACTTTAAAACGTCTTTTGGTGTAGATTTCATCAGCTTTTTGTAATTTCTGCATCGATGTTCTTTCATGCTTCTGTGATTATTGTTTTTACTTCACATTTTGCTTTTATATGTCATTTTGCTTTTTTCAAAATCAAATTCTCCCCAAATATGTTCTATTAGGTCAGTGCTTCTCAAAGTTTCAATATTCGCGACCCAATATTCAATCCAAAATTTTCATCGCGCCCCCCTCATACAACAATGTATTAAATTCAATAATACTAGACTTTGGCGCTTAAGTTACAACACGGCTTTAACCTCTTAAGTGCCACCAGCGTATATATACGTCTCGCTCAGCCAAAGCTTTAATTGCCCCAGACGTATATATACGTTTCTGTGCTGTGTGTGCTACCCATAAAATTATTCTGATAGCTTTGGAATGCAATAAAAGGATCTTGACAATGCTTGGGAAAGATTTACCTATTGAAGATTATTTGCTTCTTTATTCCTTTTCTCCCCCAAATATATCACATACGCGCGCCTACGTAGAAAACAGTTGGCATTGGGAAGCGAATTGCGTAACTTTTAATCAGCAGTTAAGGGATTTATTATAAACCGTACAAATTATTAAGATAAGTGTTAATTTTTGTATATATTTTTATAAATGACAATCCCATGGGGTCACTAGTAATTATAAACCTCCTTAACTTAGTATTGTTAAATTAATTATAAAATATATCGTGTAGCACTGATACATTTATAAGTATAATATATCAGTGTTAATGTGTATTTTATTTTTTATTATGTCAGGATGTATTTTTTTTGTTTACCTTCCATAAATTAATTACCTTTTCACAAAATAATATTTCTATTTAACGAAGACAAATTTTACCTAATTGCTTGATTCCCATGAAATTGTTGTCTTCGAAAAAGAACACATGTACCTTATTGGTACTAAGTTCAAGGATTTTAACAGGTTATTCACACATTCTTTTGTGTTGAATAAAAGCATTATATTGTAAATTGAGCAAATAGAAATAATTCATTGTGTCTGAGAATAAATACAGTAAAAGCGCGGGAAATAGAACAAAGGGAAAAGTGAAGTGGAAATTCTCAGCATGACGGTAGTATCAAGTGGATTTTAATCTTCTTCGGGAAGGATCATATACTTTGTTACGTAAAGCAAAATAGCACCTGGGTTTTCAGAGATAAAACATTTTACTATTCGTCTCGTGATTTATTTTAAATCGCATTAAATAAATATTTTATCTAATCAATGGATGTGCAGACTCGGCAACTATTACAGACGCAACAGGTTTTATTTATGAAAAAAAAAATAATAACTTTTCCTTTTCTTGTGATTTGGGGAATTTTATATCATAATTTAATTACTTAAAATGTACCATATTATTGTAAATAAAGTTATTAATTGCCTAAAAATTCCTTTTAATTGAGTCATTCGTTTTAAGAAACGACAATAAGAATTTACCATCACTTACAGGGCATTATCTTATTTCTAAGCAATGTGTTTTGTAATTTTTCTGTGTATAACTGTATTATACTTATTTGTTTTATAGTATATCATTCCCAAACATGTAACATTCTTATACACTGACGTGCAAAAGTTAAGAATGAAACACATTTTCGCTGATTTTGTAAAATCTGAAAATTGTTAAATATAACAATTTAAAGATGTTCTTAATTATCCAATCAAATTAGCTCTCTCTCTCTCTCTCTTTTATATTTTATGTGAATTAAGTAAACTGATAACACAAGTACTTCAGTCACTGTGCACTATGTGATTTTTGTTTTGCTAGTGATTATGAAAGTTAACAATTATTTTGGAAAATTTTACAAACAATGGACACAAAGATCAATTCCAAGCTAAAATAGAAAGATGGCTCAATGTGCCATCTTGTGCCGAATTTGGTTTTTTAGAATATAAATGCAGTTCCACACAGGGAACTAAAACAATTCCTTGATGACCATCTACAGAATTTTCAAGAGCAGTCACAAGTCAAGATAACCAGTTGGCTTTAACTCCAACGTACAACAGAAGAATGACAACTACTCAATTCGTAAAAGAGCCTCTCCACTCACTGATTCTACTTCTTCTCGGGGGGCTGCGGTAGCCCAGTGGTCAAGGTATCGGGCCCGGGGCCGGCGTGTCATGAGTTCGAACCTAGTACGGCTGAAAACCCGCCGTGTAGGGGAGCGATGCGTGTTAAATCTGTCGAGAGCTCAAACGCCCTACTGTTGGTGTGGTAGTTAGAAGAGGGGGTGCCAGCTCAGGTGTCATCCACGTCACTTGACCATGGTTCAAAATTACGAGGATCGTCACCAAAATACCTCGAGTAGATGAAAAGTGCGAAGTAAATATTCACGCACTCCTCTACTCGAATGGCCGCGGTAACCTAGTGGGGTCAAGGTAACAGGCTCGTGGCCGGCGTGTCATGAGTTCGAACCTAGTACGGCTGAAAACCCGCCGTGTAGGGGAGCGATGCGTGTTAAATCTGTCGAGAGCTCAAACGCCCTACTGTTGGTGTGGTAGTTAGAAGAGGGGGTGCCAGCTCAGGTGTCATCCACGTCACTTGACCATGGTTCAAAATTACGAGGATCGTCACCAAAATACCTCGAGTAGATGAAAAGTGCGAAGTAAATATTCACGCACTCATTCAGTTTCGACATGCCCGGGGATCATTGTTCTGTGTTTTATTCACTCCTGGTCTCAGGAGAGCTTGCCTGACTTGGTTTAAACGAGATCAATCTTGGATACGGGCTTGTGTTCTCTTAATTCTTTGTGTAAGTGATGAGTCAAAATCAGTCTGAACATTGAATATATATATATATATATATATATATAAATAAACACTAACAAAAAACATAATGACTGACAAATTTATGAAATAAAATTTCAAATTCTTGTAAAATGCTTAAAATTGTTTTTAAAAACAAAGCAGGTTATTTTAACTGTGGTAACTAAATTTAATAGCAAGACTAAAATGTTACTAAATTATCCTAAAAGTAGATAAAATATACACTTATTTGTAAATTTTTTTTATTTTACATCATGATAAAAGTTAAAAATATTTAATTCTAGCCCATCATGGCATTTTTACGTTCGATACACTTATGTTTACGGGTTGAGATGTTTGTGTTCTACAAACCTATCAAACACAAGGATGTTAAATAGTAGAATACAAATATTACTCATTTTCCTGTTATATCTATATAGATACTCAATCTTTCCTCTCTTCGAATAGTCCGCGCGTAATCACTAACGCAATCTTCTGTTAGAGGTATAATGTTCAAATGCTTCGCAAATGAAATATAAATGCATAACTAAGGCTGCTTGATACATTGACAAAAGTATCCTCCATAAGCGATTTTAAAATAAATAGTTAAAATTACAATTTATAGATCTAACTTGTGAACTTCTACCGAAGAATATGCAACCATTCCAATGAAATAAGAAACTTTTTCTCACAAAAATGTATAGTGCAGACTTTTCTCTGTCTTTCTTAATTATGATATTTTAAGCCTAAAACTTTTAGGCGTTTATTTTAATTATATAAAAATTATGATACTTTACGCCTAATATTTTTCTCAGTTCATAAGAACTGTATGTAGCCATTTCTTATTCTATCTTCACTCATTTCATCCCATGAATTGCTATCGATTTTCTTGATTTTCATCTTAACTTATACTTCAAAAAGAAATATTTAAAAACTATACTGAATTCTTAAATTTTAAAAAGAAAATTAAAGAAAGAAAACCTATTTATTTCTGGTATTTCAAAAACTATTAATTAGTTTTTGCGAAATTAAAAGTAAAATTGTATATTGAATTATAAACATATTTCACACAAATGTTTCCCAGCTATCAGTTATATATATCATCTCCATTTTCTTTGAATCATCTCTCAGAAATAAAAAAATTAAATAACAGAAAAAAGTGTTAATTTCGAGGAAAACAGATTTTCTTAGCATATTCTAAAGTTATGTTCCATAAGACAGCATTATTTCAAAATCTGTTTTCGATTTGTCACACTAGTAAAAACCTTAAGAAATATATAATTTTAATTGAAAAAAGATCTAAGAGAAAAATCAATACTACCTTTGATGGAAAATTCAAGCTTTATTAAAAAAAAAAAATAGATGCCAGACAACTTATGCCAGGGGTACTCAACCGTTTTGGCTGCCGGGCCACATACATATTATAGGTATTTCACATGAGCCGCAACGTAAGTATAATGGGGAGGGGAGGATTACTAAAAATCAAAGCAGCATTAGACAAAACAAAATTGATCAAAATATTAAAAATCTCATTTTCGAAGTTTATTTTAATACTTTTTAATTTTTCTATCACAAACACAAAATATTTACTTTCTATGCATTTTTTTACAGAATTTTGATTTCCTTTCATCCATGACCAAGCCATCTACCATAAAAAAAAGCATCTCATTCCACAATAAAAAAAAGCAAATTGGTCGATTTGATTGCTTTATTGATAGAATTTCCTGCTAAATGTTTAGCACATTGTTCTTAAATAATTGAATTTTTTAGTGCAATGGGCCATAGCCGGGCCACTCATGAAAGGCCACCGGGCTATATGCGGCCCGCAGGTTGAGTATCACTGACTTCTGCTATTTTGCAATCATATCGGATATCAACATTTTTATCGTCGTATTCGTGAGATAATTTATGCTAAGCAAACAATCCAAGAGAAGGCATTGTTTTATTTCTAACAAGAACGAATGATTTACTACTAATAAATGTAATTATTAAAAACAAAACAAGTAAATTTTTAACCTTTATACCACGGCGAATTAACCAGACATATTTAATAATGTATGACAACAAGTACTAGAGAAAGTTACAAGAGAAAACTTTGGATTATGTTCAGTTATTATTTGTAAAGAGGATGTTGACCCCTTTCAGAAAAATCTAACTTTAAATATATCTTTTTAAATTTTTCGAAGCGAGTTTTAACGATTCAGAAATTGGGTGGAGTTTTTAAGGCTTGGTGACTATGACTACGTTTGAAGCCTTAATTTTAAAAAAAATAAACAAATAAATGAATATTTTTTTGTTATTTAGTGTCAGTTGAATTAGAATATACATATAAGATTGTTTTAAGAGTAATATTACAGGAAAAAATTATTTAAATGCATTTTTTTTTTGAAAAAAATGAAGAAAGAATGACGTATTTTCAAAACATTCTGCTTTAAAGAAAAACGATTTAATAGTAATAATATTTTTCATATATATACACAATAGCTTGTGATATAGTCGTTCTATGGCGACCATATCTTTGATTGTCAGCGTGAATTAGAGGTGTGGGATTCTCGAAATGAATCGACATTTTAAAATTCTTAATATGAATTTTTTAAGAGTTTAACTTAAATTTCTAATAAATTCAATAAACTTATATTAAGTGAGAATAAACCAAACACGTAGCTGTAGCTAAACCTGATCGCGCAACTTGGATCACTTATCTAAATAATTATATTATCCGCCTACTTTCAATTCTGATAATATTACGAGTTATAATATCAAATAATCAGTCCAACCTTGAATCAAGCTAAGGTTCAATTACTTTCAGGGAGACTTTTAGACACGCGTACAATAGTATGCACCTTGTAGTAATGGCTAGGAATCCGTTAATCTTTGGTAGGCCGTCAAATTACACTTCTATCTCTTCCAAACATAACTTTCTCTAAATTGCCATCCCGCTTACTAAAACTTCTGTTCTTTTAAAGGCTATCTTATTTGCATTTACAATTGCATTTCACTTCTTGGATTTGGGTTGGAAAAGATTTGCCATTAATCTTGGCCGTCAAAGAACCCAGAGGTTATGTTACAGAAAAGACGCGTGAGCCGTCACAAGCTAAGACTAATATACCGGTATTGAACTAAGATTTTTGAAAAATTCACATTATTTTCAGGGTTACGATCAATCGAAATTGTAACCGGTGTTTTTTGTTGAAATTTATCTGCTCTGATATAATAAAATATGAATCAATCCACTTCTAAATTATATATTTCAAAAATCTCAGTTCAACCGCGGTCGATTAGTCCTAGCTTTACATCGGCAAAATATTGTTGTAGAAGCATTTTTCATAAAAGGAGAATGTTTCCAAAAAATATCATTCTACCTTCATTTTTTGCCAAAAATTACATTTAAATAATTGTTTTCTTGTAATAATATACTTAAAACAATTTTATATGTATATTTTAATTTAACTGACACTAAATATCAAAAATAAATATCCATTTCAATATCACGGTTCCGAAAGTAGTCACAGTCTTGATAGCATAAGGTTATTTAAGGTATCCGACTACGCGCGTTTGGAACCATGATTTTAAAAAAGCGCAGAAATGGATAACTTTCATGATATTTAGTGTCACTTAGATTAGAATACATGTATAAAATTATTTTAAGGGTATTTTGACCAAAACAAATTATTGAAATACAATAGTTTGGCAAAAAATTAACTTGAATAATCTTTTTTCAAAATGTTCTCCTTTTATAAATATTGCTTCTAAAATAATAATATTTCACACACACACACACAAACACACACACACACACACTTATATAAAGTAAAGACTTCTTCAGAGAGTCTGAACTAGGATTTTTGAAAAATTCACATTATTTTCAAAGTTACCACCAATTGAAATAGTTATCGGCGTTTTTTTCTTAAAATTGCTCCCCTCTGTTGTCGTAAAATATGGATAAACCCACTTCTAAGTTCTATATTTCCAAAATTCTACTTGAGCCTCTGTAGAGAGGTCTGAGCTATATACAGGCAAAATATTATTATAAAAGAAGCATTTTTCACAACAGAAGAATATGTTGAAAATGGGTCATTCTATGTTCATTTTTTGTCAAAATATTGCACTTAAATAACTTTTTATTGTAATACTATTCTTAAAACAATTTTATATACATTTTCTAATCTAAGTGACAGTAAATATCATAAATATTATCCATTTATACGCTTTTGCAAAATCACGGTTCCGAATGTAGTCGGATACCTTAACATAAATAACACACATAAATTGACAGTTTCCTAGGCCAGTTGCCTTAACCTCCAAAAAGCACTATCCACATTTAACACCAATCAACGATTAAAGGTCGTAAAAAACAACACTTTCATTTTTCAAAAAAAAAAAAAATCACGTTTAATTTCACCATTCAGTCTCAGTCTTAAGACTCTAACTTGAAGGAAACAAATCCAGTAGTTTATTGTAACTCCAGACCAAACATCCACGATTCAGCAAAACAAATCTACTGACACAGAACCCGAAGGGGAAAAAACTTTTCTTTTTAGTATAACACTAGGCTGAGAAAACTGATCTCGACAAGGGGCAAGACGATGATATGGCGGAATCACTCATCGTCCCCTGCTTCTGTCGCAATTGTTTTCTTGCAGCTCCCTGACGCAAATGAGAGTAGATAAGATAAGATAAGACAAAAACGCTTCATCACGAACTGCCTCTTGAAAAGTCTTTTCTTCGCAGGACTTCCGAGGTAATATAGCTCTCTCTTTGGGTCTCTGACCACACACACATCAACATGGTACGAAACAGCCAAGAAGCGAGGGTGGACGGTTCCATGGAACAACATGGAGTGGGGGAGCCTTTCCTCTTCACCTCAGAATCAGTAGGAGAAGGACATCCTGGTAAGTGAAGTTTTTTTTTATTTAACTATTCTTTTTTGAGTATTGAATGTATATTAAATGATAGAAAAACAATTTCCAGTCCACTAACTCTAATTATTATTATTTGCAATTTTCTTGATGTAAGTCTTAAGATTAGCATAAAGTAATATTTTTCACACACCAAATAGAAATGGGTCCAGTGTTTAGTGTTAGCCATTCATGGCAAGCGACACAATATTTTGGGCACGCCAGCGATCAAAATGGTTTGCACTTTATTTCAAAATAGCTAAGTTCACTATGAAGTATTACGAGCAAATGCGAATGATCAGTCGCGGGGTGGCGGGGAGTACACTCGTTTGTTATTGTCTTGCCTTAGTTACATCGTAGACTACAGCTGCTTATGATGTAAATTTTGTCTACGCATATCATTGTCAATTTCATTGACACAACTGTATTTTAAAGTTTATCTGTATTATATGTACGATTTTTAACAGTTATTTAACATGGCTATAGTTCAGCAAAAGAACGAAAAATGCAAGATAGTAAGTGTAACAGTGAATTTTAAATTTGGTGGACCGAGAAACATGGCATTATTAGAAAAAGACAGAGCGGTGTGTGTTTTATGTTCTGGAATAGTGGTATGCAGAACATCGTCTGTAAAACGGCATTTTGAAACAAATCACAAATCTTCTTATCAAAAAAGTGAGCCACAGCAAAAATAATTAATTGCTTAGAAACCGTTTGGCAGATGACTTAAATTCAGCATGTATTATGTAAAAAGTAACATCTACAATCCTAATATAAGTTAATTGTCATCCATTGTGCAACAAAGAAGTCACACGAATGTTACTTTAATTTAAATTACACGTATAACTAAAACATTTATAACTATGCAGTGCAAAAGGTATTTCTGCGTAGTAAATAGAGTTTTATGTTGTTAGTATTTAGTTTTATTATTTTCCCAATAATCACAGGTCAAAATTACTTGACGGCACGTCTGTACCTCATTAAGCACTTTTTTAGAAAAAATGGCACGTTGATCCATAAAGGTTCGCCACCCCTGCCCTAGCGTGTAATTTTGCTGAAAAAATATTCAACAAATCGAGATTATATAACAAAGGTAGCATTGAGATCATATCGCACCGATACACTGAAAAATTCCAAATAGATTAATTACAATAAGTTAAATAAGGTAAACATACTAAAAAGAAAATTCCTACACTAGTCGATAAAGAAAATTTATAGATGTCACAAAATTGAACAAAACTGTTTAGTTAATTCGTTGAAGACTTTACTTCTCTCAGATAATGTTACATAACTTATAATATCACAATTTTATCTCTGTAGGATTTATCACGTTTATTTGGGTAAATACTTGAAACACTGGTTTAGAAAGGACGTTTTCTTTATATAAACTTCTTGAAATATCTTTGTGAAGAGTCATGGAAACCAAAATTCTTAAAAGGGATTCGTATTTTTTTAAAAAAATATATGAATTTTTAAAATTTTTTTTATTATTTCTAAGTAGAATGTAGATAAATTATTTCATTAAATAAACATCCAAACACATATTTCTTTTTTATAACAATAATAATATAAAAAATCTTACCCATATGAACCGTTGTTGAGAAAAAGAACCATTTATTAAGTGTTATATTTAAGCATAAGTATTTTAAAGCCAAATATTATGAAGTGTACATGGTTGCAATATCAAAAATGGTTGCTTACGGAATAGTAATTCTAAACATACACACACACACACACAATCAATTCCTCCTAAGTTATTACACCAATATAGTAGTTTGAATTATATGGAAGATCAATTGATAGTTAAGAGTTATATAATACTATACAGAGAGTAATCAAAGTGATTGCTTTGCTCTGTTTGATGAGAATTATTAAACAATAGGGTGTATTAGTTCCCTATGCGTGTTAAGAGAAAATATTTGTGTATTCCCTATGCAAATGTAAATTTATGAAAAACCAAAAAAAAATTTTTTTTTTTAAATGTACATAATGTTTCTCTTTGGAAAAAAGTTTCTTTTAAAATAGATAAGAAAATCTTTAAAAAATTGTATCAAACACATTTTATAAAATGTATGGATATATGATTAAAATTGTTCTATATACTTCAGAAACATCTGTACTGCTCAAAAATAACTTGATATGAAATATTAAGCTAAGGCGAAAAATCAAATGGACCTAAACCACGAATTTTCTTAAAATTCTACAAATTCGAAACATTAGACAATAAGTGTCAAAAAATTCAGTTTTCTCTTTGAAAATACTTTCACAAATTTCCGTTATATCCATATAAATAATATTATCGTTTTGCCTTTTTATGTTACTTTAGCTAAGTTAAATTAAGGCAACATCTGAACGACAGTAAATGAAACCTTTAGTATATTTTTCTAATGTATATTTAAAAAAATATAATATATATATATATATATATATACTTAATCGACATTTTAAAAGTTAAGAATTTAGTAGGATATTTAACCTTATGTTTCCGAAAATATAAAATTTGTTTCAAAAATCAAGAATCACTACATATTTCATTGTAATTCCAAATATTTTAAAAATTGTGCTTTCCAATTTAAATCCCTATTGACTTGAACTCTGAAATGTTGATATAAATTTTAGATAACTGAAAACAAGTATATGTATTTGAACAAAAGATAAAAAATTTAAACAATACTAACTTATTTGCCATACATATTCGGTATGATAGAAATTTTTATTTATGCGCCCTAAAGTCTTCTAATGTAAATCACAAGGCACAAAATTACTACTCTGTTTTATGAGTAATTTTTGTCAGCTGAAAAGCATGATGGAATACTTAAAAACTATGAACAAACATTGGTAGCATAACTTATTTCGTGAAGTAACGATCTTTCCTGATTCCCAGTTTTTTTTTTTTTCTTATCTGTTTCGAATAAATAATTATCTTAAACATTTGTCTTGTGTCTAAAGCCTCTTAAAGCTTCCTTATTTATATATTTCATACCAAAGAAGGAATAAAAATATAATTATACTATTTTGTTAAGGCGAATTACAATGAAATTAATATTAAGTGAAACATTTAAACATATGCCCAAAACCTAAACATATTAATCCAACATTTAATCGCGCAAACATCTTAAGAAAAAGTCATATAATAATAATTTCTCAATCTTTCGAATAAGCAGATCCCGCGCATTTATATATTAAGAGAAGAACTGATGCCATAGGAGAAAAGAAAACTTTATACAAAATTTCATGCAAATTAGATGCGGCATGTTCGATAATGGTATGATTACATAGCATTACGATCTGCTTATACTTCGCCTAGCGGATAATCCAGATGGGATAGAAAATTGAGATAAAAACAATTTGAAGGTTTATTTCCAACATTTATTAAAAAAATGGATTTTAGAAGAAAAAAAATTATTATTTTTCCATAAAATATGGTTTTAATTCATAAAACAGGATTTTTGTTCGGAGATGTCAAGATAAAAGAAATTTAAGAAAAAGATTCCCGAAAATAATGGAGAATCATTTTTACCATTTACTTCAAAAGTTAATGAATTGGAAATGCATAAATTAGAATCTATACTAACTATAACCTTAATAGACTGAAAACAATTAGTTTTAGGTATGAATTATTTTCCATGAATATAAAGAGAACGAGCATTTGTTCGCACGTATTTACAAAACGGATTATACTAATTCTCTCACCGCTTCTATTTTAAGAAGATTCGAATATGTATGCATCATTGCTAGTATTGCCAGCCCCCATCATGCAAAATGATAATTAACCTTGAGGCTTTATTGGGATTTTCACGGTCTGTAAATTCCTATTATTATGAGAAACTAAACGGCAACACTTTACATAAAGAGTTAGGCTTTATGAGCCATTCAAGAAGTAATAGCGGTGAAGAATACGTGAAATTCATTCTAAAGCTATTTTATTATTTAATTCGTCATCTTTGATAGAGCTTCCTGCGCTGAATAAAAAAGATATAATGTAGCATTTTGCTGTGTGCATGATAAATTAAGTGCTGATTAAGCATGCTTTACTGCTTTGCAGTCCATTGAAATGGGTCAGGCTGGAACGATAAAAATGATGTAGAGATTCCGATTTAGATTAAAATTGTCGATTAAATTTTTTTCAGGATTTTAAAATAGTCCAATTAACTGAAAATCCACAAAAACGGTCAAAGTAATAAATAAGGCAGTGAAAAAAGTACGCGCATTTAAAATTAGTGACAAAAAAACCCTCTATGAAATAGATTCAATAGAGCGTTTAATATTTAGTAACTTTTTGAATAGTTTCAGATTTAAAATAACTTTTCATTGTAAATAAGGTAATGTATTTGAATTTTGTCCTCAGTGATAGCGAAGATCGTTTTAAAAAATGGAATGGAATAGATTTATAAAGATTTATCATCAGAAAATATAACTAAGAGCTTTACAAATCGTTTTGCTAGCATTTTTTCTCCTTTCTTGCTATGCTATATCGTGATTAAATAACTTCTGAGTTAAATTTTAAAATTCGATTTTCTTCATCGCTCAAAATGATGGAATTATTTCACTTGAAATATACCAAAGATTAAGAAATTGTGGGAATCTTAACGTGTTAGGTAAGTTTGGGAGTAATACCTCGGTTATTTTCATATGAAAATTGCCGATGGCAGTGGCGTAATGGAGAATATTGGCCCCCCCCCTACAAAGTCAGGTTTTGGGCCCCTAAGTTGGATTTCATAAAGGGTAGATACTTGCCGGAAGTTAGGCTTTGGGTCCCCCTTGAACCCTGGGTGCCCCACAATGTGGGAGTTGCGGGGGTGTACGTTACGCTACTGGCCGATGGTTTATTACTGTGATATTAATTTAAATAAAGTAATGGAAAACGCGCGTGCGAAACACGAAATTAATCAGTCCAAAATAGGTACTAATTTTTATCGCTTTCTTCAGGAAGAGCTTTTTTTCCTCTTTTTTTTTTTTTTCTTTTATTGTCATAATTAAGCTGCTACTATTGAAAATATTGTGACAGTTGCTTATATATAAGAATGTAGAGCAAACCACACTTGTAGTCAGTTCTAAATACTATATTGATTCTGCCCATTTATCAATAATTTCTGTATAGGTTTTACAAATTAAAGCAATTTTCCTAATAATATGCTGAAAGTGACTAAACAACTGAAGGGATTTTTAAGGGCAAATGATTGTCATGAAGGTAAGATAAGAATATAACTAATACTGCTTAAAATTAAAAAAACAACAACTTAAAAACGTTTGAATTGAAGTAAAATTTCACATGAGTGGTTTAGTTCTTTCAGTCACACACACACAGCAAAGCAACGATAGACTTCTAAAAAATGCTTCTTTTTTTAAAGAGAGCTAATTCTGTTTCAAAGGAACAGTATTCTTTTTTTAAAGATAGTGTTTTTTTTCTAAAGACTAAGTTTTCCTTTTAGATTTTTTTTAATAGGTAAAAAGAATATTAAAAAAATCAGATAGTGATTCGATTAAAGAATCTTATTCTAATAATGGAATAACTGTTTTTAATTCATTAAGATTTTTCCAATTAGTAATCTAGTCAACCAGTTCATTTACATGCCGACAACTATAACCATGAGTAAATTTAAATAAATTAAATAAAATTCTAAAATAAAAAAGCCAAACATTTATTGCTTAATTACAGGCAAAGAGATAGAATCAGAACTATGACAAAAAGCTAAAATTAAAAATTCAGGCACAATTAAATGGCAAAGGTCAGGAATTGGATATAAAAGTTTAAAACATGAGTAATTCCTTGAAAAAACATTTAAAAAACTTTTATAATTAAAGATAAATGAGAGTATAAACATCTCCAACAAATTTTCAATAGCATAATGCATGAAGGTATAGTAAATAATTTATCCACACAATTAAATATTTTCATTCAAATAAAAAGAGGTACTTGAATAACTATGTCTCTGTAAATATGGGGAGAGAATAGTGTTTGAATTGCATCAAATCCTATACAAGGCATCCAATACTTTTAGACCCTACTAGCCCCCTTGGCACTAAATAAAAAATAAAAAGAAACAAACCTTCCAGACCTTGAAAATGTACGGGATTGTAAAACATTAATCTTATCAACTTTGATTAGCTTTATCATGTTCAGATTTGAGGTACAAATGGAACACTAAGTTATTCTATGGGATTGAGTGAAACTGAAATATCACATGTCCTTCGGATACACTATTGTTATCATTAGTGCAAGATAATAGCTACCAGAAATGTGTCTGAAAATTTGACAATTATATTTGAAAAAGTTACATGAGATAATTTTATGAAAGATAGTGCATTAAATTCCTAATTTAAAAAATACAAACTAAATAAATAAAACATGTGTGCACACTTTTTGTTTTGAATGACTGACTATATAAAAGAAATTAAAATCATATCTTTAAATATTGTTTCTTAAAAATATGAAATTGTTCTTAGAATTTCTTAATTTCATATTTCAACTAAATGTGTGAAATAATATTTATCCTTAGTTATTTATTACCATTTAATTAGCTTCAACTGTTTCTTCGGATTCGTAGAAATGGCGTAATCAAAAACGTTTTCCATTTATTCATTAAGTTACACTTTAATCTACATTATTTATAGATTGCTTGTTAATAAATTTTTCCTAATAAATTTTTAAATATAAATTAATCCTTTGAAAAAAATGAAGGCAATGATTAAAAACGGCATTCTTTTTGCATGTTTAATTAGAACATTAAATTTTTTAATTTTTGAAGAGATATAAAATCGTTTGGTCTTTTGTATAATATTATTCTACATTAATTTAAAATAAAATTTGATCTCTTTCAAATCTTTGAATATGTGTGTAGCATTTGAAAATGATTAAGGGTTTTGTTCCTTTGTTAGGAACTTCACGCAATTAACGTAGAATCAAAAACTCAAACATTCGTGTTTATTTTAGACCACAATGCTTTGATCAATTTAGATTGCCTATTCCTATCTGATTTTTAAATTCGTAAGCCTTCCAGAGAGAGTTTCGTGATTCTGTATAATTTTTCTGATTCTTAAATGTGTAAAGGTGTACATTTTAAAATTCTTTTGAAAGAAGATGTTATCAAGAGGAAATATGTAACTCCTATTTGTAAATAGTCTTTTAACTAGATACATTTGAGGAAAAATATATGAATAACAATCTATTTGATGTAAAATTAGATTGAAATACACAAATTTGAATACTAAAAGAGATCTTTTCGATTTCACAGAGAGTGAATATAATCTCTCTGGAGTTTTTTATTTTTATTTCTCTCTCTCTCACACACACAAAATGTTATTATCACATTTTTTTAAAAAAAAATATCACAGCACAAAGATAATTTGGGTAAAATTTTAAAATTAAATTTAGGATTATAATTTGTTGAGATATAAAAAAAGCATCGATTAAATTTCTTCACCTTACAGCTAATTAAAATTAGCTTGAATTACATTAAATTTTTCTTCCATAAATTTTACTTAACTCGAATACCTCATTAAGATTTTTAAATTTATACTTTATATTTGTTTATTTCCTTTCATTATAAGAATTAATTAGTCCATGCTAATAAATAGGCATCAACGTAAAACTAATGCTTAGAAATACTGAAAATTTATTTTAAAATAGAAATAATTAGGCTTCTTTTACATCTTTTATGTTATTGTTACATATTTTATATGTAAAAACTAATAATATAAATTAAAAAAAATTAGGTATTAAAAGAATTACTCAACTTTTTAACCTTCCTTATCGAGAAGTTGATGCTGTAGCAATAGTACTCTAGTATGTTATACGTATGTACGTTAAAGATCTATGTTGTAGTAATGTTTAAATAAACCATCTATTTATATTTCACTAACCAGTTGTAAAACAATTATTTTTACAAATTTATTTAATTTTTATTCCTTTAAAATGAAACTATAATTTCTTTTTTAGATAAGCTCTGCGATCAAATCAGTGATGCAGTCTTAGATGCTCACCTGAGACAAGATCCTTTCTCAAAAGTTGCCTGTGGTAAGTGGAACAATATTTAACACATTTTTTCCTATGTAATTTTCTTATTTTTAAAGTGCAAACTTTAAAACGATTTATTTTGATAATTCTCCGAATTGTTTTTCTACTATAGTAAACGCTGATTTTACCTAACCAGATTAAGCAAATTCACATTTCTATAGTAAATTTTCAGATCTGAAATAGAATTTTGAGCAAACATATGCTTCACTGCTGGAATTTGAAGACATGTTTTTTTCATTTTGATCACAGAATTAGCCTAATAAATTTCTTGTGTGTCCTAGTTATAATATATTATTATTATTATTATCATCATTATAATATTGTTAGTATTAAAGGTCAATATTTCTATACCAAAACGCGCGTATCAAGAGTAAAAATTTATATCTATCTACAACAAACTAAGATCTGTTTGATATACAGGGTGTTGTCGAATTCGACCGACAAATTCAGAGGGGTGATAATAGTAAGGTGACCATTTTTTTTTACAATGAAAAGGAGAACGAAAAATTTAAGAAAAAAGGACAACCTGAATATATGAAACGTTGTATTAATTCAAACAAAAATACGCTAATTACGCTTACAATTCTTTTTAATTATTATATTAAACGAGTATTTTTCCCTTGAATGATTTTTTTTGTCAACATATTATTTTCTAATATATCAGAAAGTTCTGCCAAAAAATATCCTTCATACAGAATTTTACGGTAAGCACTGTTGCTAAAATATTAACATTCAATTTTGATTTCTCACTAGTCACTTCACAAAAATCATTACCAACTGAAAAAAAAAACTCTTTCAACTGCTGCATTAGTTTCAGGGCAGCACAACGTAAATTCAATAAGAATAATTACATTTTCATATGGAATGTGTTCATTTTTGAAATGGTTTAAGTGATTTCACCCATCTTTTTCCAGTTTCTCAGCATGTTGATTTTCCAATTGTTCTAATCTATTAGAATTTAAATATACATTCAGTCTTCTTTCTACTTCAAACAGACAATTGTCATTGATTTTAGTATCAGGCATTTCTTTCGAAAAAAACTCTAATTTTCTATATTTGCCCAATTTACATGTGACAAAGACAAAAAATACCACTGAAAACTGTTAGTTCCTGTGATTTTTGTTTCAGACCATTCTTCGACATTTTGGAAACATGTTTGGTTCATCTCTGAAAATAGAAATCAACAGATCAGTTGTAAAATATTGAAAAGAGGACACTTTTCGAGGAAGAACAGAACCTATAAAAGGAGGACGTTTGGTCACCTTAATTAATAATAGGCAACATGGGGAAAACAAATTACCATAGAACTTGGAGTCACAAACCATGTTTAGTCGGAGTAATTCGTAAAAACATTTATGAAGGATGTCTAGAGGAATGAAAAGAGGCAATGTGTAAGAGGTAAAAAATAAGAACCTTTAATAGACGTAAAACATGTTTACAATATGAACAATGCTTCATAGCTCGACGTCAGAAATGTAACGATAAGTGATTGTCACAGGAATTGTTCGAAGTTGCGGCCACTTAGATCGTAGTACAGCCGACACCGATGGACGAGGTATTGTCGGATGCATTCAAACCAATCCGGTGTGCTGGCGATGTCATCTGAAGCGACGACGATCTGTGCAGCGTAAGATCCTCCACTGTAGCCACCGGCGTCTCATACATAAGAGATTTCAGGTGGCCTCAGTAGAAGAAATCCAAGGGATTGAGGTCCAAGAAGCGTGGAGGCACCGCAACAGGTCCGCCGCGTCCAATCCACCTTTTGGGATATGTAGCACAAAGTTGAGAACGTCCTAGAATCTAAAAATGTGCTAGTGCATCAGCGTGCATGAACCACACTTTCCGGTGCTCAGTGGCCGGTACTCCTTGCCGAAACTCCTGGAGAAGTGGGAAATTTGAATACGAGCAGGTTTCTCCAACCCTACCACTGCGTTCCAAAGCCCCACATTCATTTGGCTACTCCTCTCGTCTGGCTCATCGTCCTGCCGATGGCTACAGTTATCCTCATTTTCACCGACTAAACGGGGTTTGCGACCTTATGTTCTATGATTATTTGTCATTCGCATGCTACCCCTTTGTCACTCCTCTGAATTTGTTGGTCGAATTCGGCAACACTATGTACATATTAAAAGCTAAAACAATAAGATTATAATTTGGACATATATAATATACAATGTTAAAAACCCCTCAGGGGGCTCACCTTCTTTAGGTGAGTACGGATGTCACAATCCCGAGGTGACCTCTCTAGTGATCTTTTCCTTTTCCCAAGGGGTTTATTATCTTTGGTAAATACTGATTTCACGAACCCAGGGTACCCTAGTGATCCTTCTCTAGACCACAGATCACTAGTTGAATAAGTACATAGTTTAAAGTATAAATTTTTTTCTAATGAGAAAATTTACAATTATCTACTAACATTTTTTCGTTTGCATTCTGCCTTCCTTTATTCATATTTTAACAAATGTTTGGGACAGCTTAGCCAGATTTGGCTCTTGCGCCAAAAACCCTAACACTCACTCACTCACAATGTTAAAAAAATAAATTTACTGTTCCTCAACTTACATATATATCAAAAGTATATATATACAAACATATCTACATAACGTGGGTTTTATAAACTTTTCAGGTGTAATATATTAACTTTTTTATTGCATAACAAAGATGAACTTTCTGTATATTAAAATTGACTTATTTTGAAAAACAGAAAATAATGCTTAGAAACTTTTGTAATATGAGTTCGAAAATTTCTATATTTGACGAAACAGTTTCACAAGTTACTTAAAATTCGAAATTCATCGATGCACCTTTAAGAATGCAGTTGCTTAAAAATGAACAGTATCAAATGCTATTTCTTTTTCTCTTCCTAATAAATATATATTTTTTTTAGAAACTGTGACAAAGAACGGAAAAGTGCTCGTATGCGGTGAAATCACATCCTCTGCCAAAGTTGATTACGAAAGTGTTGTCAGGAATGTTCTTGAGCACATTGGCTACGACGATGTACAGAAAGGTAATGCTACAATTTCTTTTCACGTTTGTTAATCCTTGTAAAAGTGAAATTTAGAACAATTTTCTTATAAATTTGCTTGTGTAAACACGTACAAAAATATTTATGCTGAAATAATTTTATTCAATTTAAATTTGATGTATGCTATGTATGAATATTTTTTTACTTGATTTTTCCAACCATTGCTCGTTGACAATAGCTAAAATAACATGAATTTAAATCACCAAATTTGGTGAAACTTACGTTTCAAGTCTTTTATTGTGCTATAAAAAATTAACCAGTTTGTGAGCGACTTACGCTTGAAGTTGCTCCCTCACCGTCTTGTCTACCTAAAAGTGCAGGAGAAATAAAAGCACAACCAGAAACTTCCATAATAACAATTATTTATTTACTCAAACACACTAACCAACAACCCTTTAATCTCTAAGTGAATGTCAAAGGAGTGGCAGAGAGAAAGCAATAAATATTAAACAAACAAGCGCAAGTAACTAATTTAACTCAACCTAATCTAACTTGGATTCCTAATCTTAAATCTACTAATTCAACACAGTGGCCAAACACCACTTTTAATCTTTACATGCGAAGGTCAACTTTATTCAATCTCGCCTGCGTAGCGAATGTAGTAGCTTCTACCTCCTTCTCCTATAATTACAAAACTATATAGTTGAACTAATCTGCATATCACGGTTTCTTCTTGAGAGGGATGGCTGTGAATTAAACGTGAATGCTAGCCCAAGGATTCCCCTAGAGGATTAATGATAAGACACGTAAAGTTCCGTCACAAGTTCTCTTTCTTAGAGCTATATATAAAGGAGAAAAGTGACTCACTCACACTCATCACGATACCTCCTCAACTATTAGACCTATAGATATGAAGTTTGGCAACTATGTTCAGAAGAAATCCGACAAGAACCGGGTTTTGCGAATACCCCCAAAGAGAGTTGGGATGTTAAAGGCAAATATTCCCGTTTCTTTCCTTGCGTTGATAAACGTTAGAAATGATTTTGGCAAAAATAGATTTCTTAAGGCCGTATCACACGTACATTTTCGGTGCAACTTTTTGGACCAAATTTTCGCCCTATCTGAGGGTGAAGGGTTGCCGTAAGCAAAATGACAGGCTCTGACGTCAGCCGCGCTCTATCTTTACATTGAAAAATTACTTGCCGATTTTTCTGCTAAGGCAAACGAACATCCCAATTTTTTTTCTTTTCTTTTGCTCGCGCTTTTGTTGATGGGCGTAAACAGAAATGGAGAACCATTCTATTTAAAATATTATACGCCGTTAAAATATTATACACCATCAAAATATTATACGCCATATCTGATGCATTTGACGAAATCGAGGAAGTCATCTTGTTTATGACGAAGGACGCCGAAGAACCCTATTGGCTGGAATTTCGAGCAACTTTTCTTTGGAATAACTTTTTGAGCTCACTAGCAAAAAGTTGTTCGAAAGCCGCTGCTATGGCTACTGAATAAAAATTGCACAAATTGTATGAAAAATTGCTCGTAACGTGTACGTATGATACGGTCTTTACGGGGAGTCAAGATGGTGTTAAAGATAAAAAATATTCCATTTTTTAAGTGATTATACTTACAGAATTGAAATTTGGAAACCATGTTTCTTTTCTTAAGCATAAACCCGATAAGATCTAGTTTTCCTGAAATTGTCTGCCTTCGGCTTAAAGGTGCACTGTAGATTAAAAATATATTCCCATTTTTTTTTTGAGTTATTAGGCATTCAGACTTTAAATTTGTCAGACAAGTTTTTTTTTCTGATTAGAGATCCACTAAAAATGTGGTTTGTGATAATCTCTCGACTTCGAAGAAGGGGGGAGGGATACAGATGCGTAAAAAATAAATATACTTCTGTTTTAGAAAGTCAAGCTGTCCTTTAAAAGCAAGAGTCAAAATCTATGGAAATATTTTTCAATACATTAAAAGCTTAATTATAGGACAGCTTAGATAAAAATAACTTAAAAGCTAATGCACAAGGTGTCTTTTTTTTTTCTAATCCCTGCATCCGACAGTAGTTTTAAAAACTTTTAGTTTCACACTTTCCAAATAACACACTCCACTTTAGAATGCACTAATTGGCCGGGCCGCCCCCGAAAAAAAAATGAAAAATGTAATTTTAAAATGATTCTAGAACAAACAATTACATATTGTGTAATTGAAAAAAAAACTGCTGTCTAAGTACACAGATAACAAGGGTTTCTTGTATCACAAATTTAAGAGTTTCCAAATCTACGATTATCACTCTTTTTGTTTACTTTACACTTCGCCGTTTGGAATAGCAATATGTTATCTTAGGGTAAATAGAGAGAGAGAGAGAGCATTGCACTCGTTCTGAACTACATCTAATAATAATAAATTGACTCGTTCGGGAGGGGAAAATGCCACAGACTAGGAGAGATTAAAATCCAGACTGAAAACAAGAAGCGTCTACCAAATTTAAATACATACTTACCGCAAATAAAATGCAGTGAACTTGTTACAGAGATATTTTGTAGTTGCAATGGATACATATGGGAAGGCTATGCGTTTGATCCTTAAAGGAATATCGTTATTTGAAGATACGTGTTTAACTTTTTAATATCATTTTCATAAAATACAATTTAAAACCAGGATCAACAGGTACATTGGGGGGGGGGTGCAAAATAAAAGTCCTTAAAAAATATGCGCTATTTAATACACAAATATGGACCGTATGTTTAGTTCAAATGCGAAGAAAGGTTATGGATCCTATTTTAGTACACATTTTTAATTACTGGTGAATTACTGTATTGAAGTCACAAATGCAGAGTTAAAACGAACTATAAACATCAGTTTTTTCGTCCTTTGCCAAAGGTGTGAACTAAACTAGGATGGATTTTACCTGAAAAACTCTTGTAGATTGTTTTAATGTGAAACTTAAATTAAACAGCAATTTAATCATGAATAATCTTGTGACATCTCTCGCGTTCTTCTTCTAACATAACTCCTACGTTCTTTGACGGCCACGATTAATGTCAAAACTTTTCCAACCCAATTCCAAGAGGAAAAACGAAGCAACAATGCAAATAAGATAACCTTTAAAAGGATAGAAAGTTTAGTGAGAAAAAATGGCAATCTTAGAGAAAGCTTAGTGTTGAACAGTTGGAAGTGTGTTTAGACGGCCTACTCAGGAATCACGGAGACGCCCACCCTCGCTAATATTTACAAGGAGCTACTATTGCACACGAGCACATCAGTCTATCTGAAAATATCAGAATCGTTGAGTCTTCAGCCAAAGTAGGAGGATTATATTCTGAACGCTAGTAAAGTATTGAATTGAGATTAGGAGGATCTAATTAGTTATATTGACAAGTGATCTAATTGCGCGATCTGACTTAATTAAATCGGCTTACTTTGGTTTATTCTCACTTAATATAAGTTTGTTCGTTATATAAGTAAATTAAGTTAAATTCTTAATAAAAGTCATATTAAGAATTATAGAATGTCTCATCCTTCCGATAATCCAACACCTCTAACTTACGCGGAACCCCCAAGACATAGCTATCGACAGATGGCTATGTCACAATCTTAATAGTATAGGAGTCAAACAATAAATAACTACGATACCATCCAACGAGTTTTTACTTAGGAATTGAACTAAAAGCAAGGAGCCTGCCAACAAACGAGTCAAATTAGTGTCAACAATATGCTTTTACAGAGACTATATTTAAAATCTCTCTAAAACCACCACAGCTGTGTTTTAATTGTAATAATAATTCGGTGTCGATTACATTTTTATGTATTTTACCCTATCTGGCCGAAAGTATCCGAGCATCCTGGGGTAATAATAATATGATTTTAGTCCTCTTTTGCATTGATGACAGCCTGAGCCAGTCTGGGAAGATTTTCCACCAATTTCTGATAGATGGCCGTAGGAATTGATTTCCTGGCGTCCGTCACAGTAGGATTGAATGCTAACAGTGAGGATAACCGAAATGCCTGTGAAATCGCCCCCCTAGGGTGCCCTTCTCTTTCATTATCAGCGTAAGCTAGAGGTGTAGGAATAAATGAACTAGAAGTTTCCAAGTTCTTAATATGGCTTTATTAAGAACTTAAACTTAAATGTCTAACAGAATAGATAATAATAATATGTGAGAGAATCTACGAGATGACAAAACACACAATATAGATAATACCGAAATAACTTAACCCGGACCACTATCAATAACTAACACTCCTAAACTCAATTCCAATAATATCTCAGATCCTAATATTAAATAGTCAATCCTATCTTAACTTCAACCATCGATCCAATCTTAATGGAAGTTGCGTATTTACTCGAGTGCAATAGTATGCACCTTGACCTAATGGCTCTATCTCTGGAATAACTTCTCTTGGCTGTCACTTCACAATTGTATCCACGCTCTATCATAACATTCCCTAAATTGCCACCTCGCTTACTCCAACTTCTGATATTTAAAAGCTTTCTAATTTGCATCTTTTATTCACGCTTCACTTCTTGGGTTTTGGTTGGAAAAGAGTTGCCATTAATTCTGACCCCAAAGGATATGTTAATGAAAAGACGCATGAACCCGTCACATGCCTCGTTATGTAACCCGCGTTCTAATTCGCCCCAAAGGTCAGTGGCGTAACGTACACCCTGCACTGCCGGGGGGGGGGGCCGGCTCCTTGGGGGCCCAAATCCCGACTGACGCTAATTACATATTTAACCAATTATGGCCCCGAACCTGACTTTGCAAAATGCCCTTAATAATCTCCGTTACTCTACTGCCATAGGTATTCTATGGGATTAAGATATAGGCTCTAAGAAGGCCATCCTAGTCTCACAAACCCATAAATATGACCTGACAAACGACTACCAACACTTTTATAGCTTTCAGTAACGCTTCAAGTTACGTCACCTGCCAGATCCACTCTTTTAGAGGGATGTTACGATACTTTCAGCCAGATAGTGCATATATTTCTTTAATTATCATGTGTGATAGAATTTTTTTTTTCTTTCTGTTTTGAATGTTAATCTTTTTAACACATGTTGAAAAGTTTTTGAAATAAAGTTTCTCTTGTTTAGGCATCGACCACAAAACTTGTGAAATTGAAGTGGCCATCAATGAGCAGAATTCCGAGATTGCTAACGGCGTTCACTTGGATAAACATGAAGATGACATCGGAGCTGGAGATCAGGTAAGAGCCGAAGGAAAATATTTTGATACTGAATATTTGGTTGTACATGTGTAAAATCTCTCGACTATTTTCATCACACCAGAAAAATGTCGCAGAGCGTTGCCTCCAATTTTACACACATTCCTGTATTTCAATTTATATAAATTTGGCTAGAGTTGCATCATCTCTCATTGTCAGATTTTTTTTTTGTTGCAAGTTCTATTTTATCTTAAACAAAGAAATAATGGAACGTTTTTACAGACATTACATTTGATAAACCTTAAAATAATTTTTAAAGAATCTTCTAATAAATAATACCTTGAGTCTGGATGGAATTTTTTATAAAATTTCTTAAATTATCCCTTTTACAGAAGTAGGAAGAGTCGAAAACATACTTCTTTCTTTCTTTCTTTAAACTCAGAAGCATTAGAAAATTTCTCTACAATCCTCTGTAAAATTAACGAATATTTATATATCTACGTTTGTTTGTGGAACATTTCCCCCTTCTCATAGGCTTCATTTAAGTTTCCTCATTTTTTTTTATAAAAAAACATCTTATTCTTGCTCAGAGAGAGAGAGAGATATGATGATGAGATATAGTGGATACTACACAACAGCTACGAACTAAAATTATGAGCTACTGTATGATCACCAGGGACATCTTAAGGCATGGACCAACTGGGCTCGGGCCCAGGACCTCAGTCATACTTAGGGCCTCATCAGATTCTTTACTCAGCCTTAATAAGATCCTAATCCAAATTATTTCTACGGTCAAATGTTATTTCCGGTTGTATTCTCCGAAAAACTGCGAATTGCGAATGATATGTCAACTGGCTACATGTGATTGACCATCGTCTATGTATAGTCCTAGGTCTACCACCATACACCGTCATTACCAGTCAGAAGGCGGCAGTTGGCCGAGCCGGTCTGTGCGATTGTAAATCACGCACATTTATTTGTTTCGGGTTATTGTTTTTACGAATTTTGACAACGTATGCTTTGTACTGCCTACATTTAAGGGTCATAGGTGGGACCTACATTTGTATAGGGGCCCAGGGCCTCAAGAAGTCTTAAGATATCCCTGATGATCGCATTCACATAATTCTTTTATTTTCTAGAAGATAATAGGTAAATTACATTACTAATACAAGCAGTTTGATTTAAAAAAAAAGAATCCTTGAAAACTTTGTCATTATTTCTATCAATAAAGCATTAAAATACATTACTAAGTAATTTGAAGGGATTTTTACTGATCATTGAGTTAATCAACAATCAATTCTAAACGATTCAACATAAAAGGAAATAAATGTTTTACTTTTTACCCGTATAAACAGTTAAAAACTTAACTTTTAATGAAAAAAAAAATGTTTGAATTAACATCATGCCTAAAGATGGATTTTGAAATAATTTTATATTAAACGACTTTTGTTATAAGTCTGATTATAAGGGTTCGCTTAAGTCGATGAGATAAATTAGGCGTCGCGCTTCTGACGAAATGGTGGAAACCAAATGGGTCCTCTTATTGGTCATACCATATTTATATATGTAAACATGCGCATTTGTACATTACTGAATATTATAATGGGATTTTTTTGCCCCAACAGGGTCTTATGTTCGGTTACGCTAGTGATGAAACTAAAGAAGGCATGCCTTTAACTATTATGCTGGCACATAAGCTAAACGCTAAGCTATCCGAACTGAGAAGGAATGGAACATTTCCGTGGGCTGGACCTGACACAAAAACGCAGGTATGTATTTTTTTATTGCTGTTTCACTAGTTAGAAACGCATCTGATCTCAGTTAGTGTTACGTTAATTTTTATTCTGTTAAAAGGAAATAGTTGCACTAATATCATTACACGACGTTGAATAATTTTGAATGTAGGATCTCGCGCGCGCGCGTCATTTAGCGTAAAAAAGTAATATTCTTTGATAAAAGGTTAGTCCAGGTTTATATATTGGGGCTATGCGCTTAAAGATAGTCCCCTCAGTTGCTTCGTCGCATTTTGGATCACCTCATCTAAATCCCCATAATAGGTAAAAATCCTCTGGGGCTGGAATCGCTTCCCTTCAGCATCTCAGAAAGTGATTTCTCGAACAAAAGAAAGAATTTGATGTTTGCACGCTGTTCCAAAGACGGCATTGCTAAATCTGTTGAATGAAAAAAATTCGTTTTGTCAGAAATCATCTCTAACTAACGTCAACAATACAGGAAATGAATTCCAGATCCTTATTAATGCTGCCAACCCCGAAAACAGGTACTTCCCCTCCAACGAATACATGCGTGAATGTAGGGGACCATTCCGGGAACTTTTTGACTAATAGTATATAAAGGAAGGATAATTAAAATGTCTTCCTGTGTATGATATACAGTTATTCTGCTTATGCATCCCTGACGTTATCATAGAGTCTAAATATGGGTTAAATTTTATTTGTAGTTGTTTTTGTGTCTATTCATTGCAAATAGAAATTTATTTTTGTTCCTCTCAGAGTAAGAGTTGCAAATACCGTTATTTCCGAATATAAGCCGAGAATTTATTAAAAATTCGAAACCCGCAAATAAGTCGAATAGAAAAAAATACTCCAATTTTTTCAAACATGTCACCACGATGTCAAAAAAGTTGCTCAGTAGGCAGAACAGGGGAATATTTTCCACTCAAATTGCAGTAGAATAAAACGTTAACGACGATAGTTTAATTTCTGGTTACCTTGTCTAAAACTATTACATTTTTTTCCATTAACTTTTTTTCATCTTGTACAATACTTGTGTGCGATTCATACTTTCTGCGCTATTCTTTTTTGTTTGGAAGTTAGTTGTAAGAGAAATTCGTAAAAGGGACGCAATCGCCTCCCTGTGCTTCAGGTCCCGGAAGCGAAACTCGCTGAATAATGATGATACGTATTCAGATATCCGAATGAGTGTGAATTTTACGAACCATTTGGATACCATTTCTGACACTGACTTTGAAGGATTTATGTGATCCCCCCCCCTTCTTTTAGAATAAATGTTCAATATTCAAAAATCTAAAAAGTTAAAAATATTAATATCGCTTGCGGCGCACGGCTAAAGGCAAATGTATTAAAAAAAAGTTTTTTCTACATTACATTTTTTTCTGAGATTAGTGGATTCATATACAAGCCAACCCACTTATTTTCATTTTAAAAATGTTCCAAAAATCCTCGAAATTCTTATACACCAAAATTTACGGTATGTCTAGTAAATAAAAGGATGAAATTTTTAATCTGATTCTTAAGGTGTTCAGACCTGGGTTGATCCCAGAAGGATTCTACGAAACATAAATTGTTAATTGCTCCTGGTTTTTGATCAGTTTGTATTACCGTGAAGAATAAAAAAGATGTACAATCGATAATTACACTTCAACACCTGTCACACTAATTCGATTAATGTTAAGATACTTTTTGTGTGTGTGTGTGTCTTTTGATAGTTTTTGCAAAATGTACAGCAAGTTCGTTAGCATATGGAAAATAAAAAAAGATTTAAGTTACACACATAGAAAAAGGAAACTGAGTGGTTTCTTAAATATTATTTTTTTTTGGTAGTTTTTTTACCTTTACAGGTTCGCTTCTACCAGTCAATTTAAATTGGTGAGTTTATTGCGAATTCTATGGAATTCCGTTTTTTGCCTTAAGCCTAAACTAATTTATCAATTTCATCGCAATAAAGGGAATTCAAAATAGCAAAAAATAATGAAGGAATTATATTTTTTCCGATATATTTCTAAATATATCTTAAAAATTCTGGAAACTCATAAGAAAATCATTGAATTTAAAATGGCCGGTAGGTGGGAGTTTTAGAAATGAAAAATGTTTAATTTTTTTGCGAATCATCATCTAAAAAACCTCAGATATTTTATTTAACTTTATAGTTAGATAAAAGTTACTGACTGAATTATAAATGCGTTAATTTTTCATGTATGGAAATATAGTTGATATTACATATTTTTGTTGAAAATGAATTTCTTCGGTTACAATTTCTGCAATGTGTTCTATTCTTTTCTTGAAGGTGACCTGCGAATACATTTTTGAAAATGGTGCTGTCGTGCCTCTAAGAGTTCACACAGTGGTAGTATCGACGCAGCACACGGACGATATCACTCTGGACCTCCTGAGGGAGGAAGTCATGAACAGAGTAGTGTTGGAGGTCATTCCCAAGGAATACCTAGACGATCAGACTATTTATTACATTAATCCATGCGGCCGTTTCGTCGTCGGTGGACCTATGGTAAGTGAAAACTATACTTACACAATGTTAAACAAAACATCTTTTACTAAGTGAGTGACAAAATAATCTCGGTTTGTTTTTTCAAGAATAAACTCGGAATGCGTTTAATAAAGGAATAATACACAATAACTGCTCATCTAATAGAATAAATCTTTTTAAATAATAGGACAAATGTTTTTGTCATATGTGTAGAATAAATTCAACCAAAATAATAACAAAACGGTTTTTTTTTTCAACTAACAGGTTGCATATTAGCAACTAAGCCTCTGCAGACACGGAAAATCTCCAAGAGTGGAAGCCATCTAGTAGCGGCTTCCGCTACCGAATTGTGATGTTTGAATTTTATTCATTTCAAACTCTCGTCGGATGCTAAATATTGCAGTGATTTAATTTTGCCAAGAGTTCCAGAACCACGTTTATACTCAAGAGATATTTTACATGTTCACATAATCATATGACATGCGTGCCTACAATTTTCGCATGCAGAAAATCTATCAACTCCAGCCGGGTTTGAACCCTCAAACTAAGGCTAATGAAGCGGGCCATTCTACCTTTAAGCCCACTGAGCTGACACAAATCCTTTGTTAGTCCTATTTAACGAACAAAAAATATAAAGTGAGTTTCAAAATTATTTGAATTTTAAGAATGATTCATTTTAAAGATCATGTGAAAATCATTGTAAGAACAGAAAGTCTTACAAGAATTGGTTGGGGGGAGGGGGGGGGAAGGGGTAAGAAATATAGCCCCATTGCACGGGGAAGAGGAAACCGGACAAAAAAGTACCGTTTGCAATGGTTCAGAAAATCTACAGATTAACGCATTCATTCTATGAATTATAAGCATTAGAAAAAGGGGAAAAAATTGTTTCTTTTGGACTATACAGCTATTAAAAAATCTATTACTTTTAACTAAATTATATTCTGAATCTAGGTATGTTACTTTACATGCTAGAAGCAAGTTGAGTTACGTGCGTTAAAAAAAATTATAATCGTATTTTAAAAACCAGAAAATTGGATCTAAACTCTTTCTAATAATACCGAGTATTTAGACGTTTCAGAATTCCCCCCATTTTACCATACCCACTTTCCGTAGATATCTACCAAACCTACAAAAAGTATAATAGACTTCTAATGGGCTTTTTAGATGGGCAGCGGATATTTGTGACAAATATACGTTGCATGTTTTGTAGGAATGTTAACACTTGAATATTTAGATAATATACTTAAGGTTGAATTGAAATAACTCACGTTAAGCTGCAGATGACGCACTGAGACCTAACCTAATTGAAAAGGCAACCACGCATTTTCCGTAGATATCCACAACAATTGCAGAAAATGCAATGGACTTGAAAGAATCACCTGCAGGCGCAATGAATATCAGGGAATTATTGACACTTCACTCTGCATTTTTTAAAATATAATGCTAGTTCTTCGAGAATTTGAAATTCAACCAAAGATCCAGAGAGCTCACGAGGTACACAAATACTTACGTATTACCACAACCGTATTGGCGACATTGTATGAAACGAAGCACATGATTGCCAATTCAGCGCGAAAAAAATGTGAAATCTGGGTTGCCAACTTGGCGATTATCTCGAACTTTGGCATTGTTGCTATAGTACGTAAGTACCTACACAAAAGCGAATCTTAACTGAATGATACTGTTCCTCCATGAGAAATAACATACTGTGTATTCAATTTCTTATTTCCATTTCTCTTTGTTAATGTAATGTACTTTGTTGTGTGCAGGCTGATGCTGGATTAACAGGACGCAAGATCATCGTGGACACTTACGGTGGTTGGGGAGCTCATGGGGGCGGTGCCTTCTCCGGCAAAGATCCCTCTAAAGTAGATCGATCTGCGGCCTATGCAGCCAGATGGGTGGCCAAATCCTTAGTAGCAGCCGGTCTCTGCCGCCGATGCCTTGTCCAGGTAAATAGTTGTTAGGTTATATTCATAAAACTACTTCAGCAAAACATACTTTAAATAGTTATACTTTAATAATATAAACGATGAATGCATTTTAATAATAAAGGTACTTTAATTGAGTGCTACAGAATCATATACAGGGTATGTTCAAAAAGTATCTGCCCAAAAATTTTCCCACGCACAA
>BMAV01001546.1:74240-113501 GCA_019973955.1 Trichonephila inaurata madagascariensis
TCTTCCTGTAATACTTAATTATTTGTAAAATTTTAGAGTAAACAAAAATAATGGTACTAATACAGGCATGTACAGTTAATAATATAAAAAAAATTATACAAACATTTACACATAGGAATACATAAACAATAAAATTAATGAGTAGTAATAGCACTAAGAAAATATATAAAATGTTTTAAAAATACAAACTCGATGATAAATTCAGAGGTTCGGTTAAGTAATTCTCCGGTAAAGGCTCAACATCTGATGTTGCTTCAGGTAGAGTCAATTGCTCAGAAGCTTCAGGTTCGCCTTTGCTGTAGAAAAAGCAATTTTTAAGAGAACAAAATTTTTTATTTTTGAATAAATTAAACAATTGAAATTATAAATAAAAACCTTAAAGTAGGGGGCAAGCCAGCTAACTTTCTAACCACTGTAGATGACATACCATATTTATCCTGGAAATAAAAAAAACCCACAAAAGCATTAGTTATACATACAGCTGTAAAAAACTTGAATTTAAGATGAAACTCTCAATTTAAATAAAAGGCAAAAATTAATCAGTGAGTTTAATTTATATCACATTTTATTACACTAAAAATGATTTTTTTTTTAAAAAAAATTTACTTTTATATATTATTTGGGCACAAATATTGCTTCCTATTGACAATAATTTCTCTTACGGTATTTTGAAAGCAATGTACATTTAAGGCAACTTAATCCTTGTACACCAATTTATAAGTAAAATTTAGATGTCTCTTTTGGTTAATCTTATTTTTTGTTTGTTTCTTGATTAGCTGAAAGTTATGCTTTTAATAAAGCTAAAGGCAGTGGCATAATGAAGGGCCAAGGCCTACTGTACCCATCTCAAATTTCATAAACTTGAGCACTGAGGTGCGTGAGCAGAAGTTCTGGTCAGCCTGACATTCACCTCCAGTGTTTTGTTCCCAAGCAGGTTTGGTACTCATTTATCAACCCACTGCAGGGATGACAGGCTCAGTTGACCTAACCCAGCCCAGGGTTAAAACCTTTGGATCTATGGCGTGGAAGAGCAAAATGCTACCACTCAGCTACTATAGGCTTCTTAATAAAGCTGGCAAAGAAAATTAAGTCATACAATCAGAATTTTAACTACTTCTTTTGTTTGACAAAGAAACCAGCAAACAGAAGACATCATAATAATTGTTTCACGTTTTTATAAGTCAAGTTGATTACAATAATGCATACATTTCAAAATCAGAAGAGGTAAGCTTTAACATGAAATATAATTAATTCTTCTAAGAGTTAGAGAGCAAAAATTATGACACATCAAAAACTGAAATAACATAATACATATAATTCAATGTAAATAAAGTATTCAATAATTTTTTTTTGAATAACTCATTTTGTACAGTTTATTAGTGTTCTAGTAACTGATGAAGTAGTTTTGAAGTATGTTAATACTTGATAAGGTAGAGACTATAAAATAATTAGACAAATGCTGCAAAACTTTACTTTAAATTTATTTATATTTAACTACTAATTCCTTCAAAATACACTCTTTCTCTATCCTTATATTGATCCATACATATTTTCCAGTGTTCAAAATAGTACTAGAAATCTTCTGCAGATCTCCTTCATGATGCACATGTTTGATCATGTTATTATTTCTTTTATTGTTTCATTAGTCTGAAATGGGGTTTCTGTTAATGCAGATTTAATGTTGAGGAATAGATAAAAGTTGCATGGTGCCAGATCAGGTAAATAAGGTAGTTGGTCTAACAAAAGGAGGGCATGACTAAGAAAATTCATGTGGGGTCGGAATTTGGTGTAATAGTAGTACTCGGTTGGTAAGATGCCTGCCTTCAATGCCCGCAGATAGAGTTCGAATCACAGAATTAACTTTTTTTCTTCCAATTCCTTTAATTATTTTTTTAAATTAAATAAATTTATTTACAAAAGGTTTATTAAATATTAAATAATATTCTATGTAATTATTTTGTATTTTATAAAGTAAAAAAAAAATTACTGTAATTACATAAATATTTATATTATGTTTAATAAATATATTTTTATGTAAATAAATATTTATAAAATATATAATACATATTAAATGATATTTTATATAAAAATCATTTGCAAATAGTTTTATAATGTGAAATACAATATACTATAAATAAAATATTATGCTTTATAAAAAATAATTTATAAAACATATTATTATTATTAAATTTATTATTTTATAAATTATTTATAATAAATCCTTTTTAAATAAATTTAGTTAATTTTAATAAATTTATTTAAATAATTTTAACTAGATTAGAATTCTATTCACCTGCATTGAAGGCAGGAGTCTTACCAACTGAGTCACTGTGTCGCTGGAGGAAATTAAAACTTAATTGTATAAAAGCTAAGCATGAATTTTGAAGGCTATTTTCTCTGAATTGATTGGCCATTCGGAGGAATTCCACATTGAGGGTTAAACCCTAAAGGGGAGTACTACTATTACACCTAGTCTCAACCTCAAATGAATTTCCTTAATTGTGCCCTCCCCTTGTAAATATCTAAAAATGCTGGTGGCTAAAAATGTCTTGACAGATAATATAGTGCAAGCTAGTACATTATCCTAACAAATTCCCAATGTTTTTTTCTACAAAATTTGGGTCATTTTTTTCTCTTTGTAATTTTTACAGTTTTAATAGTTATGACTATAAATATATTAGTTATTCATGACTTTGCTAAAAAAGTCTGTTAAATAAAATTATTATAAAAATTGTCATTCATTGAAATCAAATAATTTTTAAAAATTGGAACTTACTGAAATATGCAAATAACTGTAGCGTTGATTAATTTTCTTCCTCTCTCTATCAAGTTTTTCTTTTTGAGCTAGCAATCGATAATACTCCATTAATTGTGATATCTATTGAAAGAAAAACAAAACAATTAGAATAAGTACAGTTGTCAATTAACTTAAAATGGAATTTATTGCAAAGTTTAAATAGGATTTTATATGCATTTTTAAAAAAAATTATATATTTCATCCTGTATAATTATATATTTCTAAACTTAACAAAAAAAAAACATACATTTTATACAATTCTACATTTGCTAATTTTATTATAGAAATAATAGCTTGTAAAAATACTTATCTAATGCTACAGTTTTCAACTATAAAAACTATTTCATTTATTTTATAATCTTACATTAATCATTAATTTTTCTATCCGGATTATATATATAAAAACATTTTTAGTTTCTAATATCTTAAACTTATGTAAATGAGATAAAAGAAATTGATCAAAAAACAAAGTTTCTTACCCTTTTGCTGTGAGGATTTTCAGCTTCTTGCCAACCACCGCTAGCTAAGGGAAAACAAAGAAAGACACATAAGTTTTTACATTACTAATTTAGTATGATTAGTATGTTTTCAAAAAATGTTAAAACTATCTAATTAATATAAAAATCTATAGAAAAAGTTCCAAGACTTTCATTGCATGTACAGTTTGTTCTATATAAACCAGAATTTCAATATCTTTGAAAAAATTTTTATTATACAAAACATTTTCTTTATCAGTTTACTTCACTAATTTATACAAACACAAAGAGCAACTTTATTTACAAATTAGACAAAGTAGTTTTTCAAAAAATTCGAATTAACACACAAACTCCAATTCTCATTTTTAATCATAAGTCTTTGACCTAAACACAAAAAACTCGATACTCATGCTCAAAACAGCAAATAGAAAATTTAAGACCGTTATTACTGAAATACCATGACCTTTAACAGTTAACATAAAAGGTGATTGACAAAATTACTTTAAACTATTTCAAGTGAGTGAATATTAACGTCGCACTGTTCAGCCACACGAGGGCTTTTGGCGACGGACCACGGAATTTTGAACCATAGTCAAGTGATGTGGACGACACCTGAGCTGGCACCCCCCTCTCCTAACTACCACACCACACGAACGGGAGGATGTTTCAGCTCTCGACAGATTTAACGTGCATCACTGCCCTACACGGCGGGTCTTTAGTGGTACTGAGCTCGAACTCATGACATGTCTGCCATGATCCGATGCCTTGACCACTGGGCTATTGCAGCCCCCTTAAACTACTTCAAATCATTTTTATAATTTATGATTGAGATGGTAAACAATATACATTGAAAAACACCTTTAGAATTAAAGAATTAGAAAAATTAAGAATCATTGGTTGCTTAAGTTAGTACTTAATGTACAATTGTTACTTAATCCTTGGTGGGGGAGGAGGCATAATCTTATATAAACTGATAAATATATATAAACAAGCACCTGATATCAAATCTGTCATTTTCAAGTAACACTTGAGAAACAATTTTTATAATACTCGAGTAATACTTTAAAGTACTGTGTTTCATGACAGATACAAAAATAAGTTTAAATTCAAAATAATGCAAACAATAACATCATTAAATTGTATTGAAAAAAGATCACCTTTCTGTTTTGAAGGACTGTTGGCGATGATTATATATTTTTTCTTGCCAAGCTAAACACCGAACACAAAATAAGGTGTGTTTTTTACAACTTATCTTTCAGCATATGTGCCATAAGCACCCAAATTTACAAATTGTGAGGAAGGTTCACCAGAATTTGTATGTAAATTTTTACTGGCATTTGGGGATTTTTTTTTGTTGCATTTTTTCAGCTTCCCAAAAAGAAAACGTAAAAAAAAAAGAAAGAAAGAAAAAAAAGGTTAATATTAATAAAAGAAAGATTATTAATTAAAAAGTTTAAGCACCTGTTGCCTGGTCTGGAATCCCTACATCACGAGATGTCCATCTACAAAAGCCACAAATCAAGT
Source organism: Trichonephila inaurata madagascariensis (assembly GCA_019973955.1). NCBI lineage: Eukaryota > Metazoa > Arthropoda > Arachnida > Araneae > Nephilidae > Trichonephila > Trichonephila inaurata. The sequence continues at coordinate 79,038 of BMAV01001546.1, forward strand.
AATATACCTTTTTAGGCATAGTTTTTGATGCATCTTCAGGATTTGGAACTTGTACACTTGTTGCACGAGTAGAAAGGGTATGCATGCAACTGGGACAGTCAAAGCAGTTGGAACACCTAATTGAAAGAGAGGAAATTAATATTAAAATTAAGGAAAACATTGATATACAGTAATTAAAATCTTTATTTACACTATAAGGATCATTTTCATCTAGCACAAGTTTTCAACTCAAAATACACATCTAATAAAAATACATATGTTCATCCTCCCACAACAAATGTACTAAAATTTTAGGTTTAAAACTGACTGTCATACCAATCTCCTAGTATATAATTAAGGGTGGAGCAAAAGTGAATCAGAACTTTCAAGTCACACACACTTCCTGCCAAGCTATACCTACAATTACTGTCAGCTTAAATGATGGTACTCTATTATGTGAATCGAAGGTGTTAGGAGAGGTGGAAGTCACTACATCTGTTCACAAATTGCTTTTTTAAGAGTTAGTAGCATAATGACACAAAAAGTTCAAACAAAAAACAACTCACAGAAGAGCAATGCACAGTTATAAAATTTTTGACTCATGAAGGCATAAACCCAAGTGAAATTTTAAGAACAGATTGTCAAAACAGATAAAACATTATTCGAGATCCAAGCATATCATTGGCACAAATTATTTACAGGAGAATAAGAACCAAGAAGAAAATGTGTGAAGCTCTTTACCACCATCTATCCCCTATCATCACACATATGAATATTCATTCTGTTCAATATTTTCCTACAGGAAATTGATACTCAATGATAGATGAAACTAGATTTGCAAACAGAATGTCATATGGAGCCAAGAAATCATTACAAAAATCTCAGATTTTGCAAAATGTTTGCATGATGTTCCTTTTTAAGTTGACTGCCTAATAGGAATTGTTTTGTTCTGTTGCATAAAAGACAATTCTGAGACACTATCAAGAAGGAGTCTAATTTTTGACACATATAGTGAAGTGCGATGAAACATGGGTACATTGCTATACTTTGGATTTTAAAAATACCAACAAGAACAAATAAGAAAGGAATTAAGGAGTAAAATATATCTATACAGCAATTTTTAACTTTAATCAGAAAGTTTAAAAGAAAATGATCCAATATTTAACATGTGTTTTGCTATAATTACTTCAAAAAGTTAATAATTGCTAAAATACTTTAATAATTTTTTCTCTTTTTTTCTGGCATAAAATACAGTTAATATTCATGAAAAAGTGCTCATATAAAGCCATATTCATATAGTAATCAATGGTTTTAATCACAATGAACTTTATTTAAAACCTGAAAACAAAGAAGGGTTCAGCAATTTATACATGTAATTTTCTAGTTATTTAAAAATTTTGAATTTTGTTTCTTTGAATAATTTAATATAAAGAAAATGTCTTCTGTATTTGTTTAGTAATACAATCATACTGATAGAAAATGATGCTTAAGTTAAAGAGTGTTCCAAATTCAGATAATGTAATCCTAGAGCCTCACATTAACCAAAACGATGATTTCAAATTATATTTTGATATACAGCATCACATTATTTTTATTCCCATTTTCTCTGATTAAGAATGCACCAAACACCAAGAGTCAATTTTTTTCCCATAATAACCATCCGCACAATTTGCATCAAGCGAATTGCACCAAAAAAAATAATAAATTATTAGATGATTTATTAAAGAAGCAAATCAGTCATACATTAGATTTTGGTGGAAAACTACACAATTTACATGATGCAAATTTGGTTGTGCTGATATTAATACGTAAATACTTTTTCATATGCTTTTTAAAATTCATTAAATGGCATTGAAATAACTTTAAAGTTCAAATGATTTTACACTTGATATTGTTAAATATTCCAAAATGTAACATAAGATTACAAAATTTTAATATTAACGGTTTAATATAAATACATAATTAAATCAATTATTCTCGTAACATAAAAGTTAATTATTCTATTTTAACATACAAATTCTCCGTAATGAAAGCAATTATTTGCAAGAATTTGCTTCAGAATTCTTGTTGAATTGCTATTTTTAACAATTATTCTTTTCTTTAGAGTAACATTCCATGAAAAGATATCAACAGACGAAGAAAAACGCTCAATTATATACACTCAAACGCTCATTACTTTTAACATTTTAACAAGTCAAATCTCTTGCGATTTGACATCCAGACAATAAAAGAAAAAGAAACTCACTTATTCTTTTTCAATCTCGCTTCCGGTGATGGCATGTATTCCAGACAATTTTGACAATAGTGCGAGTCAACCTGAAACATATTATTTAAAACTAAGTAACAAATAATATTCAGATACGCCTATATTCATAAATGTTATAAAATGAATCCAACCTCATGTGAAACACATTCGCCACATCTTAAGCTAGAACAATGACGACAAAAGTACACTTTTGTTATAGGTTTTTCAGCTCCACATGTGCAAATGTATAACACATGATTAGGTTCAAATATTTTCAGCATCTCTTTCGAGAGTTGCAGCGATAATCGTAGCAAATTTCAAAACAAGCAGACGAGCTTATGAAGTGGAACTTCGTTTTGTATTGCCAAAATATTTATTACAAAAATATATCCTCTTAAGGCTTACACAATAGCGAGAAATTTCTAGTTTTTCCGCTTACATAACACAAAATAAAATAATCTTAAACATATTAACCGTTAATTAAAAATTAGTCAGCAAAAACTTTAGACTTTAATCATTTCCAGTTTCAATTTAAAGTTTAGTTTTCATAGAATCAATAAATTACATATCTGGCACATAAAACGGTTGCGCTAAATTCATGGCTGACGCTGCAGTTACATCGATGGTTTGTGTTTTGACGCAGAGGGGCAAGTAATGTTTAGGTATGCATTAAAAGTGTCAATAAATCTGTAGGTGTTATCATATTTGAAAAATTCAAGCCATAATTGCGATCTACATTTCAACAAAATAATATGTTGATTACATTCTATTAGTATTAAAATTGCTTTAAGCGTAGAATTTTTATTTCACATTATACTTATGTTTTAGAATTCCGGATTTGTGAATCAAGACTGTAAATGAATATTGCATCAATGTAAGTTGTTTATGTTTCTTATTTTTGTGTGTAAATAACAAAACTTAAAGTGATTATAATCTAAAAGTAATTGTTATGTCAAAAACTATTTTTCTTTTTTTAAATCGCAAGTTTGAAAGTTGACAATATCAAACTTACGTGTTTTTCTTTTGTTATTACTGATCAGTTAAAACATTTTTTGGTTCAACTTTTCGTTAAGTAGCATTTCTTTAACTAAACCTTCCTCGTTTTAAGTTAAGTTCCCAACACAGATTAAGTTAAATGTTGTTAACATTCAAATATATGTAAAACTTCCAACTTTGTTCAAACTTGGAAGTCCTAATGCTCTATATAATTGTATCTAATTATGTTCTATGTGGTAGCTTCAAATTTTGAAAGAAGTATTAAAAACATTTCCAGTCAATGGAGGCTTTGTTCTCATAAAAAATTTAGATTATTACTTATAATTCAAATAAGTACTTATATTATTTCAGTGTATTCTGGATTATTTAAAAAGAATTATGTACTAAATGCATAGTTATTAAATTTTGCGTATGCATGGGTTATTTGATTATTTGTTTTGCTCTAGTTATTTTATACTATATCTGCAAAAATTTGATAGCATCCATAGTCAATTTAAGACATATGTTTATTATGCCTGCACTAATAAATGAGTGCATGTATCATATTAGCCTAAATTATAATTTAAGATTTATGGTTATTTATGCATTAGCATGTTGGCCAATAAATTGTTGAGGAATTTGAAAAATATTTATCAACATTTGCTATGAACAAAATTATTATGTTTGACTGCATGGAAACATTTTTTCATTGACTACCTATATTAAAACAGGGGTGGGCAATTGTTTGGTCTTAAGGACTGCATTGTGAAAACAGAGACAGAAGGGCCGCACCTTTTAAAACTGTTGCATTAATTAGTTAACTTTTCATTTCAGAAAAGGTCTTTAGTTGCACCATATAAAAATCATTAAATATGTTAATAAAATCATGGCAATTTAATTCAATTTATTTATTGTGCTGATTTCATATCATCTATAGCTGCAAGTACATTTGATTTTTGAACCACCTGAATGAGACAAATGTGTTCACTACTTATCATACTTTTCGACTACTTTTTTTTTTTTAAAATCAGGAATGAAATTGTTTGTTGAAATCCTCTTCACTGCCTGCAAGTTTATCTTGCATCTATATTTACACTTGTTAATTTTCATGCAAGAAAACCTTTACTCGCAATTATATGTTGACCCAAATATATAGAACTTTTTCTGTCTATTTGGTTTTTTGATTGTCTTTGCGAGCCACATAAAAGCTCTTTCTGGGCCGTTATTTGCCCACCTTGTATTAAGGTATTTTGTGACACTATTTAACTTGTAAAATTAAGTTGATGGATGGTCGTATGTTATTTTAAAAATAAAATCATATTTCATGAGAATTCATGTTGAATTTGGAGTCAAGAATTGGTAAATATTTAGATACTTCAACTAAGTCCATGCATTTTGTGATAAAGTATATTCTGTGATTTATTTGAGTTTATGAATTATGAAGATTGTTTAGAAAACTTATTAATATTTATTACAATTATGTACATTAAGGTAGTTTTTCTCAAATTTAATTTTTAATATAGAATATGAGGTTTGGTACTTTTCCATTTCGCTGGCTCAAGCAATAACGTCACGAAAATGATACAAATGACGTCAAACGTAATAATCCTGCTGTTAACTTGTTACTACCACATTTTCAAAACAAGTCATGCTCTTTTCTTATCAGTAATGTTTTTTCACTATACATCAAAAATAGATGAAAAATCAATAAGGACTAACATTTTTTTAATGTGTATATTGTGCGTTGTTGCTAATACAGCCTGCTTGGCAAGATTTGTGGCAGCGAAATGGAAAAGTACCATTGGTTTATATTATGCATCCTTTAATTTTTTTGTCTTGTATTATTTTTTTTTATTTAAATTTATAAAATATTTTTTATTTGTTTGCTTAAAGTGAAACTTTTATTTTAAAAATTTGTTATTTTTATTATTTCTTTCTGAAAACTTTTTTAAAAAATAGCAGTTTTTTAAAAAAAATTTGTTTTTTTGAAGCTATTGTTATAATGATTAATCATTTATGTAAATCATTTATGTATTATGTAATCATCATATCATAAATCATTTATGTAAGTTTTGTACTGAAACTTTCCATAATCCATATTTGGTACTTTCATAATTTATATCACGAGATCTATTTTAAAATGAATTTCATGGTTGATATGTATTTGCAAGCTAAAAACAGTAAAATATCTTTTGAAAAAATATGAGCATTTTTTTTTTATTTACTTTCAAATCAGATGTTATTGTGAAATGAGACAGTTGATTTATTTTTATTGATAATATTTTGTTGATAACATTCTCTGTATCTACAGCTATTTTTTTGTTTTGAGGCTCAGAGTTTAATAACTATATAAACAGCAAATGAATAAAGTCGAATACATACACATTGAAATTCTGAACACAATATTTTTTGACAAAAAAAAATAAGATAGAAATTGTAGTATAAAAATATTTTGGTATTACTCAAAACAGCTATCAGTTTAAATTGAAAGTAATATCATTGGCATTATTTTAAAATGAAATTGTATGTATAATCATAATTTTTATTAACTAAGCATTAAATTTCTTTCCAAATAATTTTTTTTTTTAAATCTATGTGCAGGATATATATCCAAAGTTTACATTTCGATAATCTGTGTGTTGTTCATATTCTTATTTCTTGGGTGTCATTATATTTTTATGTTACTTTAGTTTTTTATAATTTTCATTCTGTTATATATTAGTCAGCATTTGGCAAAATCTTTCAATTCTCAAAAAAAATAATTTTATGATGTATTTTTTGTTTATTTTTAATTTCCATGATTTTAATAGTTATAATTTATAGGTGAAAAAAAAATATGAGTATATTTATTCAGAACTTTTACATTTAAGTAAAGATAAACATAAAAAAAAATCTTTTAAAAGGAAATATTTATCTATTAGGTCATTAACATGTGGAAAAGTAAAAAAGTATAAAATATCCAGTCCTATAAGTACTATATTCTTCCCTAGTAATTTAATTGTAAACTTGTATGTGAACTTTTGTAGTGTTGCTCAAAACATGTTTCATTTTTGTAAATTATCAGTAAATGTTATTAAATGATACTAGTTTTATGTATGTGAATCTTTTATTTTAAATTCTTTTTTTCTCATTATACATCAAATGTTTTAAGCAATTGTTATATACTACAAGTTTATTGTTAAAGAAAAATGAAATGTTTATAAATAGGTTTAAAAATGAATTAGTCGATAGTACATGTGGCAAAGTACAATTAATATTAGTTGATATACTTTACAATGTATATAATGAAGAAGTTACCCAGTATTTTCAAGAAAACATCTTTTTCGATGAAGGTTTGAGGAATGAAAGATTATATGCATATTTCTGTTTAAAAAAAATAGCAATGAAATTAAGGTGATAAAGAGATTTGTTTCAGATATTCATTAAGTGATACATATACTTGTTGTGTTTATTCATTATAAAATTATATGTCTTGTAATAGTTTTTTTGGTGTTGATAGGAACAATGTTTTGGATACTTATTAAGACAATATTCTTATTTCAGTTCCTTTCCCATTACTCCTCTGAATGGGCGCATGTTATTCCAAGAAGGCTAGTGGAGGGAATCGTTCTTATACAACTGTTCAAATGGCTTCCACTAAGCTAGAGGAGGGGTCAAGACTTGTAAGACCAACTCCATATACAAGGACTCAAAATGCAAACATCGATTATACAGCCAAAAAAAGCATTCCATTATCAACTAAACTTACTACAGTTGATCCCAGTGATCTAAAGAACATGAAAAATAACTTCCAGTCAAACATTCCTCGATTTAGTTCTAGTCTACCTGTTTCAACATCTATTTCAGGGGAACAAAAGACTGTTGCAAACTGCAATGATAATGAAGCTTTGCATGTTGTAAATAATAATGCTATAGTCAATTCTCGCTCTGCTTTCAATGTTTCTAACACATCTTCACCTGTAAATAAGTTAATGGTAAGAGATTCACAAATCAGGCCAAAAAGTTTAGGTAGCAAAAGCTGCCCAGATAAAATTCTTAGCCCCGATGTTCCTGAGAAACCTCCCAGAACTCCACTAAGAGGATCAGGTATATCTCGCATATTTATGGGCAAATCTCCTCAAAATAGTCCAGAAACTCAAAATGTTACTAGATTACCAACCAAGGAATCAAAATTAGGTGGTAGAAATTCAAGTGGAGTTAGTCCTCAATCAAAATCACCATCAGGAAAAGGGTCTGAGAGCAGAGAAAGCTTGTCAGATTTTGATTCTGGCTTAGGAAGTAGTTTAACTGAAAAGAATAAGCCAGAGGATTCTGACACCATAAAAGATATTGAGCAGCTTGAATTTCAGGAAGAATTCTCTCCAAACTTAAATGTTGATGCAAGTCCTAATCGCTCCACTAGCACACCTAAACAATCTACTTCTGATGCAAAGCTTGCTTTGAAAGCACCTACATACAAAAGGGAACCAAATGGGAAATGGAGTTTTGATGACAAGCATTTTGGTCCAGAACCAGTGAGAACAGCAGAACCAAAGCCTTTTGCCAATTCTAATGGGTCTAGTCCCAAAGCAAAGCATTCTTTCAAAATGAATGCTTCTGAAAACATATTCTCAACTTATGCATCCTACAAAGGACTACTATCATATCAAAAGAAATCTTTCCAGCCTGGGGATGTTAAATATAATTTGAGAGAGAAGGCCTCCCACCAACAAACCTCTCAAGTACCATCTCCAACTGTATCTAGCATCCCTAAAATGAGAAGGCAGCAAGGTCAACCAACTGCTGCAGGCGGAAGTGTATTTTATTGTCATAATGAATCAAATAATTGTAGTTTTGATGATGAAAAAACTTTGACAAATGTAGAAAAACCTCCAAAGCAGCAATACAGCACTAAGCAATCTAGTCTAGATTCAGATGAAAAATCAGATAGCACAGAAAATGGTGTTATGAGTCCTCCATCTGAAGAAAATAGAGAGTTTTTAATTGATGATGAAATAGCTGATCAACCTGCTTTGACATTTGGTGATCCAAAATCAGAAGACTCGGATGTGCAATCTTTGCAAATGGCAGTGTCTGAACTGCATGCTTTGCAGTTAGCAAGTACTTCTAAAAAGAGAACTGATAGTGTTAGCAGCTATTCAAGTCGCAAAGCACGTAACGATCACAGAGATAGCTTAATATTAGGATCAGAGCTTGGATCTTCTTGTTCCAGCATAGCTTCGGATGACTTAATGCTTGATTATGAAAAGACATTTGATGGCTTTCCTGAAGGAACTGTTAATGAAGGGTGAGTGTATTTTAGACTGATTCAGTTTTGTCTTGTGCCTATATTTGTTGTAGTGTATGAATTGTCAAAGCCCAGTGGCTGAGTGGTAGTGCATCGTGCTTCAACACTGCAGGTGCGAGGTTCAAACCCCAGGCTGAGCAAGGTCGACTCAGCCTTTCATCCCTTCAGTGGGTCGATAAAGGAGTACCAAGCTTGCTTGGGAACTTAACACTGGGGGTTTTGTTTCACCTAATCAGACCACAAGATCAAAATATCTGCTCATGCACCTCAGGGCCAAGGTCATGTATACTGATATGGGCACAGTAGGCCTTGGCCTTCATGAGCTGTTGCACCACTGAGTTAAGTATGAAAAGACAATGCACAAAAAAATCATAAGTTAATGAAATTCAAATTTTCATTAATTTGGAAAACTCCATTAAAAGCTTGTATTTTTTTTCTTTCAAAATTTTTATGCTTTGATATTTAAATAAGCATATTTAAATTATATTGATAATTATATGGAACATATTTAGTAAATTATTTACTGTAAAATCTGGCATATAGTGCTTACCTATACTTTCAAGCTGCATTTTTTAATTTTTAGGTATATTGGCCATATAATGCGCACCTCTCCCCCTTCTTACAAAGAGTCCTTAAATGTATGTGTGTAGTACTTGTATGTTTAGGAGTCATTTATTCAAGATATTACCCCAAAAGCTGTAGAAAAATAGTATATTTCTAGAAGTACAACCCTTTGTTTTCATTGGGAATGTTATTTCTTTTAAATAAACATATTTTGATATATGTAGAAGTTAAACTTTTTTTTGTGCTCATCGGTTTTTTTTTTAAACTCTCATTTTCATACGTGGTGTATAACCCATGCACAAGTAAATTTCAGTCTTATTTTTTGTGAAATAGTAAATAAATTTTAACTAATTTTTTTGTTTTGTTTTAAATTCACATTTATGATTTCAAGAAATATCTTAAATTTAATTTTTGAAAAATCTTATTGCCAAATATTTGTTTTTGCAACAATTTTATTAATTTTTTAATAATGACTATTTTATTATAGTTAAAATATTTTTGTATATTTTTTTTTTCAAAAAAACATTCTATTGTATTAATTTTGTTTGAATGAAATATTTCAATTAAATTTGGGTTAATTGATAACAGCATTTAAAATAATCATTTGAAAGATGTATCACTTATGTGAGTGCTTCTCTTGTTTTCACTGAATTTTTGGTGAATCAAATTGAAAAAGCATATTTTTATTCTTCTATTCTTTCTCTATTCTTTAAGCTGTATACATATCATTTAGTACTCAATCTTAAATCCAGTTTTAATTATCTAAAATATATAGCCCACTATAATATCTTTCAATTATAATTTTGTTTTTAAATCTGTGGATAGATTTACTGAATCTATCACAATTACTATAAAATCCAGCACATAATGCACACCGATACTTCCAAACTGCATTTTTAACTTGAATGCATATTCGACATATAACGCACATCCTCTTTTCTATTAAAAAATCCGAGATGTATGTGCACAATGCTGTTATGTTTTGAAGTTATTTATTCGAGATATTATTTCAAGCTTTAGAAAGAACTAGTATACTTCTAAAACTACAACTATTTAAGTTCATTGAGAATGTCATTTCTTTTAAATAAACAGTTTTTCAATATATGTAAAAGTTTAATTTTTTTAATGATTATCTCTTACTTTTAAAGCTTTCATTTTTATACCTGGTATATAACACACACCTGTAAATTTCAATCTTGTTTTTGTGTTTAAAGTACACCTTATATGCTGGATTTTATGGTACGTAAAATATCTGACAGGATCCAATATGATTGTTACAATTATTGTTGAATCTATGTAGATTTTATCCAATTGCTTTAAATGTATCTCTCAAATGGAAATCTTTCTTCAGGGCCTAAAGGAGCATTCCAAACCCTACATTGGAAAGTTTGTAATTCGAGGTCCTCCGGGTATTAGAATTAAGAATCTAGGAAAGCCTTTTAATTATACTCTACTTATAGCTTGCTTTATTGTAAGATTAAATCTTTTGGGGATTTTTCTTCCCATTTTCCAGTGATTTTGTTTAAATTTTTGCTTAATTTTACTTTGTGTTCATTAATGTGTTACTAATTTTTAATGAGAAATTAAATATACTTTTTCATGTTTTATAAATTATAACAAAGAAATTTTTTTTTTGCTGAATAAGTGACTGATCTATTGCAATCTATTAATTTCTATTAGTCATCATGCTCTTGTTTTTATAGCTTTCGCAACAAATGCTTTTTTTTATAAATAACTGCTATATATGGAAGCATAAGGTTTAAATTGATTTGTATGAATTAGTTTTTTAATTTACTGTTTCATTTCATTTGATGTAATTTAAAGGATTAAATTGAGTTATGAGTACTGTTTAAAATAACAAACTGTTTTAGTTATTCAGTTCTATAAGAAATTGTTAAAATAATTGTATTTTAATTAGTAAAATGTATTTTTAAAAATATGTGCTGAAGGAAATAGTCTTGCAGACAATTTCACATATTGATGATACATGCTTGAAAGGTGTGTTAATATTTAAAATTTGCATTTTTCTTAGGCCAGCATCTCCAATGAGAAAACTGTCTGAGGTTGAAGTGGATACAGTAGCTCCATTGAAGTCAGAGAAAAAAGTGGAGTACGAAGAAAAAAGCAGGTATAAATTGATTGTGTTTTAATAAATGTTTTTTTTCACCTAGTCAAATGTATATTGAAGTTTAGGAATTTAATTGTACAAAATTTCTACTGAAGACAAAAATTCAAATACATTGAACCTTTTTTCTTTCTTATCTCTTTTCTTCAGAAAAATGGATTTCACAGTTGTAAATTGAGTATTTATGTTTTACATCATAATTGTAACTACTTCATAAGTTTTAATAATATATATTTATTATTTTTTAAAAATTACCATAAAGTTAACTAATGATATATTTTCCATAACAAGAACATCTGTAAAGCAAAATATTCTTGTATCAATAGATATGATGGATGCTATGAATATATATATATATATATATAAATAGACATCATATCCTTGTAGCTTTTTTTTTCAAATCATTAATTATTTCTGCTATTGATTCATTTCTCTTTCATTGAATTAACACCTGGATATTTCCTTGTTTCATTGCCAGCAATTTTAAGATTTATTTCCTCCATCTCCTTTGAAAACATTTTCCTTGACACTTTTTTTTAAACTCAGTAAAAAATTATTTTTAGTTTGTAAATAACTGAAATTTTCTAGTTAAGTATATGCCAGTATTTTAATCTATGAACTTAATTTGTTGTGAGTTATCAATTATTATTTCAAAATGTATGAAAAAAATGATTTTCAAGATATTCTTTTACAAACAGCAATTTACATGTAAGCATAAACATGTATTTTGAAAACCTACATTTGTCTGCTTGATTTTTGTTTAATTTGGGCTATCTACTACTTAAATATGTTCATTATTTGTAAATTTTATGTATTGGATATATTGAAATATTGTTTACATAGGTTTATTACTGAACAGAAATGATCTTAAAGTTATTTTAAGTTTACTAAATAATAGTTAATTTTTTACTTCTAGATTTTTTAAAAACTGATTGAATGCTTATGATATATATAGACAATCTAATAACTAACATATACCTCATTTGATAAAATTGTAATAACATTGTCTACAAACTTACTTTACTTTTAATGAAATCTTTCGTTTTTCTAAATTTTAATCATGTGATTAATTTAAAATTTTAAAGATTTTTTTGTTGCATTGTTTTTAAATGTTATTTTATTATGTTTTTCTGTTTTGAAGTATTTCTGAGAAACTTAATTTAGTTTTCTGACATGTAACTATACTAAAACTATTATTTACATTTTTTTGTTGTAAAAATAACCAAATATTCATATATGTAAAATCATCATAGATGTGTTATTTCAGTTGATAATGTATTAAAGCAGTAATTTTGCATTATTTATGTATAAAGTATTATTTTTAAACATGCATTTATTCTTTATTTAAAAACTGTGCTTAAACATTATATGAATTTATTTTTTTACTGTCTCTCATTTTGAGATTGAGAAATTTTGAAATTATGTTTTAGTTCAATGTTCCTGAAATCAAATCTTAGTTTTGTCATAATGATTCGTAAATTAGCCAATGATTATTAAATATTTTTGTGTATCTTTTTTGATTGACTGTCACAGTTATGATATAATTTAAATTGTTTTTAAATTCCAACACTTATTAACAATATTTAAGATTTGTGAAATGTACGTGCTTTAAAATTTTTTTTTAAATGAAACTTTGTTTTACATCATTTTTTCAATGAAATCTTAATTTTTTAATCTAGTGGTACTTGCAATCTTGATAATCTTTACATTTGTAGTTTTTATTTAGCTTAAAATATTCTTCTTAAGATTTTAATATGTTCGTAATTAATATATTTTAGGAAGCGTCTGAGTCGTAGAGCTTCTGGTCCTATATCTACTCCAGCAGAAAGATTGGAATGGCGACAGAGAACAGTTAGTTTACCTTTGAGACCTCCCCGTCAAATGTCAGTGTCAGAAGCAGACGATGGTGGCCTTAAATTAGATTCCTCTTCATATAGGTTATTGTGCCAAGATCTAAATGGGGTCAAAACTCTTCTTTTGAGGTTGAAATCAGTAATCCAAGAGGTATATACAAGTATATTTTTTCTTGATAGTTCTATTCAGTATATTCATAAATTAAATCAATCATTTTTTTTTTTCTTTTACTAATAGGCTGAAACTATAAATCCATTTGACCAGGCCAATCCTAATGTAAGTAAACTTTTGCTTTAAACTTAAGTTCTGTATTATTGTGTTTTAAGAAAATAAAACTCACTATTTTTATATACATAGATGTACACATAGATATTATATATCATTTATTGTTTTATGTATCAAATCCTCTCTGATTTGATCTTGTATTTTCCAAATATGTTTACTATTTCTATAACTATTGATGATTTTACAAAGTTCTATGAACTAAATTCATAATGGTCACATGATAAAGAAAATCTTGTGTTCTGCATTGGATTTAAAACAAAGTGACGGTAAAATCCTAGGAGAGCCCACACCCTTGGCGACAAAACGAAAAAAGCGCCAAGCCAGAACAAGATGGCGCCAAGCGAAACCGACAATGGTGGCAAGTGAATACAGAGACATAAGATGGATGCGTAATGAAAATATATGTAAACAATACAGAAGTTAAGCATTTAAGATAAAAATATATAAAAACAGCACTTACTTTCTTACTGCTGATCTTTTCCGAGTGGAGGGTACAGCGTAACCACAGATTTTAAAAAAGTCTTGAAGGTCTCATCGAAGTGAATGATCATGTGAGCGCCGCCATTTTTATTCTGCGAGGTAATGGTCGAACATACCTTCTGCGTGGCTGGTGCAATTTCGAAGAAAGTGTTTTATTGTCGACCATGTTACATCATGCCGATCGTTACATTTAGGACATTCATAACTCTAAGCAATAAATCCTTCTTTCATGCACTATTCAATCAATTCTTTCTAACCTTTCGCATTTAACAAAGTAAAAAATTCTAAGATATATTCCTTCACACACGCAACCATTCCAGCCCGGTTCCCCAAAACAAAATGAAATTCGAAATGCCCGCCGACAAAATACGAAATTTCCAGAAATAGGTTTACCATATCTAGTGTATCAAAGTAGGGTTACCAAGATGGCACAATTATCGCCAACCCAAAATAATTCACGCCAAAGGTGTGGGCTCTCCTAGGACTGAACCCAAAGTGACATTTTACTTGTACTTGTTCTACTTGTAAAACTTAAATAAAATTTCAAATTTAATAATTGGGCAAAGATATTTAAATACTGCCATGCTTCGAAAAAATTTTAAAAATTAAATTTATATATATTATATTTGTATTTATTTTAAATCAAGAGCATTTTGTTTATTTTGAACGTTATTATTATTAACTAATATGTATTTTTTAAAAGAAAGTTTCTGCAAAAAGAAAATGTTGGCAACAGCGAAGGGCATGAACTTTTTAGCTGGGAACATGTGATAATATTTATCGTGTAACTGTGACATCACATGAAATTATGTACCGATTGGCTGGAAACATGAGGTTATATACCATAAAATCTGGCAAATAATGCGCACTTTAAACACTAAAAATGAAGTTGAAATTTAGGGGTGCGCGTTATACGCCGGGTATAAAAAATGATAGTTACAACAATGAGATAAGTATAAGAAAAATTAGACTTCTACATAAATCAGACTATTGTTAATTTGAAAAAAAACCCCGACATACCTAATGAAATTTAATTATTCTGATTCTAAAAATAAACCATTTTTCAAAATTCTGGGATAATACCTTGAATATAAATGGCTTAAAAACACACCAGCATTGTACACGCACATTTCTCGTTCTTTCGTAAAAATGGGGATGCGCGCTATACTGCGAATACACCTAAAAATTAAAAAATGCAGCTTGAAAGTATAGGTGCGTGCTATACACCGGATTTTACAGTATATATATCATTATCATGTGACTGTGATGTCACATGAATTGACTCATTAAACTTTTATTAAAAGAAATTTCTTTTGTACTTAAGTAATTTTATAATTAATACAGAATTTTAACAGAATTTATATATTGTTGCTACTAAATGAATTAATCTTTCTTCTGTGAATCATTGATACTTCTTACACATACTTATGTGTTGCATTTCTTATCATTTCTTTTAATCTAAATTTGACAAATTTTGGTATTTGTAATTTTGTCTTTTAGTAGCAATTTTTTTCCAGATATGTTCTAAAATTTTCATTGGGAGGTTAAACTTAAATCCTATTGTTAAATATTAAAAAATTAATTTTATTGTTTAACTAGTATGTATTATTTTGGTTAAATTTTTTTTTTCATAATTAGTTTAATCCTGAAAATACTAAATTAAATATGAAAATGTTTTTGTCTAATACATTTTGATAATTCTAAATTATTAGAAGTTATTAATGGAAAAAAAATGTTTAAAATGAAATTTTTATTAAATATTCAATAAATTTATTTTTGTTATGTATAATTTATGTCTATTTATTGATGGAATCTAAAATTTATAGACATATTGTATTCTTCTCCATTTTCTGAATTATTTCTTTATGATTATATTTTAAATTTATCTTTAGAATTTATTCTATCATACATTGGCTCAAACTGACTTCCCTGCAAGTCTTTCTACTTTGTCAAAGAGTGATGATAAGAAATCACCTGATGTAACAACTATAATTGAAGTAAGCTTGGAAACGATTCTATGTTATTTTATTTCCTTTAATCAAATAAGAAAAT
The DNA here is from genome assembly GCA_019973955.1 of Trichonephila inaurata madagascariensis. NCBI lineage: Eukaryota > Metazoa > Arthropoda > Arachnida > Araneae > Nephilidae > Trichonephila > Trichonephila inaurata. The sequence goes on from BMAV01001546.1 coordinate 94,884, forward strand.
AAAGCTGATTTATAACTTTTTTTTAATAAAAGTAAGGATTTCAGTTATCTCTGTTAAAGTAATTAACATTTTATGTAGATTTTTTTAAAAGTAAAATGCTTTAAATTTTATCATATCCTTAGAATTATTTTATTATTTGACTTATTTAAAGGATGAAAAAGTCTTAGTAGAGCTAACTTCCTGAATATTGACATTTAAGTTTGTATATTAACTCATTGTCTTTTTTTTCTCTGGTTTTGTTTTTAAATTTTTAAAAATTTGTTTTCTAACTTAAAGATAATATTTTCTTTGTCCGTTAAGTTTGTGCACACTTTTTGTTCATGAAGTATATTTTTTAAAAATCTATTTTGCTGTATTTTCTCTTTAATTCTTATTGAAATGATTGGTAATTGTCAATTCATATCATATAAAAATATCCCTTATTCATTTGTATATGTGTCTCTCTACTTTTATTATTTATTTTAATTTTTATACTAATATAGCCATGACATATTTTTTGTATATTAATCATTTCTAAAAATATATTGAATTTTGCTTTTCCAGCATTGGGTGAATGTCTGGAGCAAGATAGTTTCTCATTAATATTTGCATTTTAAATAATACTTGCATGAAATAATTTAATAACAGTTGATTGCCCACCATCATTTTTGTTTTTTGCTACTGAAGTGTGAATATATGCATTTTTCAATATTAAATGATTTTAATAATTAATAATAATAAATAATCAGCATAAGGATATGTTTTGTTTTTTTTAAATTTCTTAGGAAAAATGCTTATTTTTAACATTTTTAAAGCGTAATTTATTTGAAGAATCCAAGAATTAAATTCATTGCATCAGATTTTGTTAAAAAATTGCAAGAAAAATGTAAAAAACTTTTAAGTAACATGTATTTAATGAGCAAACTGAATGCAGTTGTGTTTCTTTTAAAAGGAAAATGCTGATTTGCGTAGGCAGCTAGTTCTTTTGCAACAACAGTTAGAAGATAAAGATCATACAATTCATCTGCTTCAGCAACAAATGGCAAGTACATTTCTGTTTCTTTTACCCCAGAACAAATTTTTGCTATTACTTTAGTTAACAGATTTTAAATTTTTATTTATATTAATATTAAAAAGTAAACATGCTACACAGACTAATGTGATTAATGTAATTTCTTAGCTGCATTTTAATAATACATATGTATTCATTATCACAAGTTTATTTGATAAAATCTAAATATATATATCAAAATAAATTTGATTGCAACAAGTTCCTCACTCTCTAAATATTACACCAATTTATCAATCCATCTATAATAAGTATATATGTACTTATATACTTACTATCAATACTTACTATTTTAGTTTTTAAAAAATTAGTTTTGTTTGAAGTAAGTTACATTTGCTGTATATTTTACTAAGGAGATACACACATTATGTATTCGAAATAATTATAAAACTATTACTTTTGAAAATTGATGAAATATGACTTCAGTATATTCTGTCAATTTATGATTATATAAATTGTTTAATGTAGGCAAAAAGCTAACAAAATGAACTCTGATGAGTGTAAATAACTGTTAAATTGTATAAAATGATTTATAAAATAATAAAATATGCATATATATATTGGTGATTAAAAAATGTTCCGAGTTTAAGTAATGTTTTGGATTTTTGCAGACTAAGTATCTTAAGGTCCAAGCTGGATGTAATCATGATACTCCTAGCTCTAATGCTGCGACTCAAACTGAAAGGGTTAGTTGGTGTTTTTATCTCTATTTGATGTAAATGCTTGTATAATATACAAAATATTGGAATCAAGCAACTAGAAATGGATTTATGAAATACTTGAATCATATATGTGAAAGCTAATTTTAATGTAAATTCAATTGACATTTTTTATAGGGTCACTCTTTAACTGGATCTTTCTCATCTAGTTCATCAGCTGATGATTCAATTGAAACTCTTGTTAGGTAAGATATTAAGTTATCATGTTAAATATTTTAGTCATTTCCTTTACTGAATAAAAAAAATGTTTTATGGATATAAAGTAGATCGAAATTTGTTTCACTTATTGTTAGTACTTTGAATAATTGACAGCACATTTGGAAAAATATAATTTGTTATATGGAAATAGAGAACCCTGTAGAGAATGAAAATTAAGTGTCCTCGGTGAAAGAAATTTTTATAAGTCTCATTCAAGTGTATTATTTTTTATTTGTTACTTAGTCATATGTAATATTTAAATGAGTATTGGAAAATTTGAAGACACGGTTAAATGCAGTGAAGCTGTTATATTTGTGGATTTGATGTTAACAATTACTTTAAAATGCTGATTAATGAATGTAAACTTGTTAATGATCAGTCTGTTTATTTTGCACCACTATCTATTAAAAGGAATATTGGCACTGATAAGTTGATTCTTCGATTCAATTTCAAACTTTTTTCAATAGTTGTCAAAATGATCTTGTATTTTAGTTGTTATTAAGTGTAATTTCTCTAATCAGTTTATTGTCATATTATTCTGAATTAAAAATTGTTTTTTTTTATCATTTTCTTCAAACAATTTTTTATATCTGAATAGTATAGTGTGTTATAAATATATTTTTTGTATATTTGTGGATGGATCAGGATAATTTTGAGATTATTAGCAGTGTATATTTTATTTTTTGTGGTTAAATGATGAAAATAATGTGTTATCATTTACAAAACTATTAACAAAACCTCTAAACCTGAGAATTAGATCTTCAGAAAATTCAAAAATAAAATTCTGTAGTAAAAAAAAAATTTTTTTTTTTAAATCTTTTCTTTCCTTAGAAAGGACTTTTACTACTTACTTACTCAAATAATACTTATTCATTTTCCTTGACCTTTTTAACAGACTTTCAAGAAATATTTATATATATATGGATATATATTAAAAAATCTTTGCATAATAAATTTTTAATGATAAAAATTAATGTTGTCTCACTTCTGTTTAATGCAGGAAGTATCAAAATGCTTTTTAACATATTTGAAAGTATGTTTTCTTTTATTGTCATGTGCGATTGAATATCGTGTTTGCAAATCTTGTTATCATATATATCTGTGAATGGTTTTACAGTGTAACTTGTATACGGCATGTGAATGATAGTTATATAGCCAGTCAAATTAGTTTTCAATGATTGGCATTAAATACTAAACATATCCAATCTTTTTTGAATTTCCAAAAGAAATAATTGTAATGTTTTCTCTGAAAATATTACTAAATCTAACAATTTTTGTGTGCGTGATTTGTAAAAAAAATATTGTATTAAATGAATTTTTTTTTTAATCATTGTAACTAGTATTTAAATAGCTGTTAATATTGTAGCTTTGTGTATATGTTTCTTAAGATATGTGAAATAAAGTTTTTCTCATGTTTTCTTTTTTTTTTCTGTTGTTCAGCTTCAGGATAACTAAGGTAAAAATTTGTTGATACATATTTAGTGCATGGAATATTTGCTTTGGCCATGCATTTTGCATTTCTTTCTTTGCATGATATTGCATTCAACAATGAAACTTGTATAGGTATTTGCTTTTCTTGATTTTTTTTTATTTATTTATTTATTTTCTTTCTTTTTTTTGTGTGTGTTTGCTTGTAAAATTTTTTTTCTAAAATACTAAATACTGCTTTTATTACTTGATGTTTGAAAAGTTGGTACTATTTTGGAGAATGAATCTTCTTCCTATATTTTTTTTTAGTTTGTCCTTCATTAAAACATTAGATCCTAATTAGTTTGATTTTTGCTAGTATTTTATGTTTAGATTGTATTTTTATACAGATTTTTTTATAATCATATTGTTATAAGATTATATATTTTTTTATATGATTTTACATTTTAAATATGTTTTTGTCTTAGTTTTTTAAAAATATCTGACAAAAAAATGCTTCGTTAGAATTTCTGTTCTAAATTTATTGAATTTTAACTGTTTCTTAAATAATGTAATGTATTTAAAAAAAATTGAATTTTTTTGTTTTTATTTATTTTTTAAACTTTATCTTTTAAATTTTTATAGTGCACAGGACGATTTTGAAAAAACTTTTAGGAAAAAGTCTCAGGTATGTATTTGAGCATCAGTTATATATATATATTCTGCATCAAGTACTTCAATTTTATAGCCATATATGTTTTACATTATAGGAACAAGATGTTTTGTCGGGACATCTAATTGAAGTTGTTCGGCTGCTTGACCAAACAAATGCTTCCCCAGACCATTCAGAATGCTAAAGAAACAATAGATTTTTTTTCTCACCTATAGACAATAAAGATTTAACATTAGATAGATGTATCTGAGAAAATTATTTAAGAAATAATACTGATTGTTCGGTAAAATATTTTGTTTGTTTTCATGTATTTTTTTAGTTCTGTGGGTGTTAATCTATAATTTAATTGCTACTAGAATGTCATTTAATTGTGATATGAAATTCATGCTGTTTATTGTCCAATGTTATGTGACTTAATTTTAAAAGGGTCTATTTCTGCAATTGGTTATTTTATTGATTGAAATTTGTTAGTGTACATATTTTGTCACGTGACCTGAATTCGCATTGAATCATTATTTTAAGATGTACTTGAGCCATTTTTAAACGTTTATTTTGATTAAAAATTACATTATATGCTGTATCAAGTTCAGATTCTTTGTGTACATTTGAATGTTGAGGTAAGGTAATTAAGATAATTTTTTATGAGGGGCTAGGGGGATTGCACTATTGTTATATATTTTTAAGGTGTTTAATTCTCTTTTGAGATGGACTTTAGCTCAAATTTTGTTTGCAATTGTTATTTAACCATTTTCATTTTAGACGATACTTGTGCTGGATATAACTTTGTAACTGATATATTCATTTTGATCATCTGGTTCTATTCTTATTTTAACTTTTTTTTTTATTGTGATATCAACTATGTGATTTGAAAGGAAAAAAAAAAGAATTATAAAAACACTGAAAATATTTTTATTTTTAGAAAAGAAACATGTGAAATTATTGAATGTGATAGGTTTCTCATGTGCATGCAAAACTTTTTTGTTAACTGGGGAAACTTTCTGAAGTGTTATTTATTTGTTCTTATTTAAATGTTGAAGTCCAATATTATTTTGCCTTTATTTTTTCTCCCTTTCAATATGTTGCTTTTGTAGTAAATAATAGTAATTTACTTTGCCTAGAAGTAAATTATTGTGCTTCTTCTTTTATCTACTTTATATCATTTATCATTTACACAATATGAGTTAGTCATCTCTAATTATGTATATATACATACAATTCCATTTGAAAAGTATATTATTTGGAGTAATAGCTTAATTTTATGTTTAATATTGTGTAACTAGAGTGTTTATCTTTACATGTTCATTTTCAATGTTAAATAATACTTTTAATCAATATGTTAAATTACCTAACTATCCTGTTTAATTAATTGTAATAAATAATAGTGTAATGCTGAGAAGTAACAGATTGGTTTTATTTAAGAAGTCAGTATAATACATAAATATTTTTCTTACCAAGGAAATGAAATTTTGGATATCCCCATTTATTTTTTATGATGTGCTTTTTGTGTAACATATTTAAAATGCAAGTCAATTCTTTAAATTTATTACAAAATTAGTTTTTAATTTCTGCTTACATATTTTTGCTCCATCTTGGTAAAATTAAGCTACCACTTAATAACTGAATTTCATTTTACTATTTCTTTATAAATAAATTTTACTTTTGAAATATTTTTAGATTTTGATTTTGGGATAGGAAATTTTGATGAATTAATTGTTAACAGGGGCCTTGAGTTTTAAAATTTAATTTATCTATTCTTTTGAACTTAGCAATTTAATATATGATTTTATTTCTATATATTATGTTTTTTTATATAGAAATCTTTTTAATTAGCTTCTTAAAGTCTATATTTGAATAATTTAAACTTTTAAATGAAAAAAATACTAATTTTATTCATAAAATTTAGAAACTATATAGCAATTGATGGGACAAAAATATGTTATGTATACTAGTTTTATTCTCCAATTGCTAATTTATTACCCTTTAACTATTTGCTTATGTTAAAAAGGAGTTCGATATTAATTATTATAGTTTATTTTTCTTTTTGGTTTAAATATAATATTAATTTTTATCAAATTTTGTCTGTTGCAAGTAAATATTTAGATAAAATTTATGAATCTCTAGTGTTAAAGAAACTTCAAAATGAATGGGGGGGGGGGGGTCAATATTAAAGAGTGACTGTATGAGAATATATATATTGTTTTAGTTTTGAATATGAAGTAATAGTTATATATCATGTATGCTTTTTTTACTTATGTAAAGTTTTTTTTTTGTTAATTTTTTGTTTGCATCTAAACCATGTAGTGTTAGTTTACTTATTGTTTTCCCTTTTATTTTATACGCATATTTTTTATTATTTCACTTTCCTTAAGTATTAGTGTATCAATATTTCTGCCAATAGCATAATTGTCTGCATTTCACTTTCAAATGTAGACATTTAGATTCAAGTTTCTAACATAAACTATTCATTAACATATAAGATATTTGTATTTGTTTGTAAGATATGCTATGTTTTTAATTTGATAATTGCATCAAATTAATCAATTTATATTTTTTGACAGTTAGTGGTTATCAGAAACTAAATATATCCTTTCAATTAAGGTTTAATGTACAAAATAATTGCTTGGAATTATATATTAAATGGCATTCTAGGTTAATCAATTCCTGTGATTTCAAACATTTTCATTAGATTCATGTTTTGGAGTTAAATGTGTAAATTGTATTAATAAAAAATCAATTATTGTTATTAGCTACAATTAATCTTAGTTATTTATGTACCATATGAAACTTAAAAATTTTGTTTCAAGAAAATATGAGATCATTTTTAAGTGTATGAATGAATAAATATCTAAAAATTTGTTATATTATTTTAAGGCAGTATATTCCCTTTGTTATTTATACATTTTAAAATTCCTATTGTTGCATGTTTTGCAAAAATTCAACCATAGTTTACCTATTATTTTTGTATTTATGTTAGATTATTAAACTAAATCCGATTTAAGTTGTCTTTTTTGTGAGAAGTTATTAAATTAAATTGTGTTTTGTTACAATGAAGTAATATAATATTGATAGTTTTCTTGGATATAATGCTTACAATATTGCTCACTTCTAGAAATGTCTTTAATATAAACACTATTCACTTTGTGCCAAATTATTGAATTCAGTCAACGTAAATATTTTGTAGCTTGAAAGTTTATATATCATAAGATGTTAGCATATTTATTATTTAGTTCAAACAATATACAGGATGTTGTACTCTAATGTATTTAATTACTCAAAAAGTTTATTGATTTCCAAAACCGTGTTTTGGATTCTATACAAAAGAAAAATTTGCAGAGTAGTATAATATGTAATGTGCTTTTATTGTAATTTGATGTAATAGTTTGGTTAAATTTGCCATTTATGGATGGCAAAATGGGGTGCCAGCTCAGGTGTCATTTTTGTCCTTTTGATCCTGATTTAAATTTGAAGGTCTGAGCTCTAAGCCAATGGCTTACTGTTTTATTTAAGTGTAATGTTAGTGCAAAACGAAAACTGTTCTCTAAAAATTTGGCATTACATTTTGCCTGCATTTTCCTTAATTACTACCGGATTCCAGTAAATTAATTAAAAATTGTAATTTTAGTTATTGAAAAAAAAAATTATTGGACTTTTTCATTATTTAAACCCGGATGAGAGTTTAATTTTATAAGAATCTTTGAATTATAGAGCTATTATTTTTTACCATTGTGCTTGCATTTAAATAATTTTGCTTTTAGATTGAAAAAAAAAATTATACTTAAAAGGTTTTATGAAGAAACAAAACATTTTAATAAAAATTTCAGCATTTTTCAAAATTTTGTTGGTGTATTATAATAATTAATATTTTTTAAAGGCATCTAATGAATCAGAAAGTGCATTGCAACATGTATTGATAAACAATTTCTTTATTAGATCAGTATTTTTGACAAGCTTAGGAAATTTTGCAAATAGTTTTGATACAACTAGGAAAACATGAACTTTTGTGTATTATTTCCATGAATTGAGAATATTTTTTACAATAAATATGTGGAAAAGTTCATAATATTCCATGCTAAGTCTTTCAATTGGAATCTGGAAATATTTTTATTAGGAATACCATCATACTAACAATTAATCGTGGGCTCAGAATTGGAATAATATAAAAATGATATGGTTGGCGAGTCTGATTTAATTTGTTTGTTGACTCTGCATTTAGTTATTTTCTACATATTTTAGAGTGTTGGGTAAGCAATTCGATATGTAATTGGAATTAAGTACATTAAGGAAGAACATCCAAACTTTTGTAAAAGTTACTGCCATTAGTATAAACTTATTTATTTAAGAATTTAATATATATTTCACTTTATATTTATTACTGTATAAGAGTTTAAACAAACGCTATTTGTTTTTCATTGTTAATTAAATGTTTTGATGTAAGAAAATATTTACATTTACTCCTTATTTGTGTATAAAAAAAGAAATAATTTTTGAAAAAGTTTTTTGACATTCAGATCATTTAAGAATTATACATGATTGAGGAGTAGATTATAATTTTCTTTAGTTAATGTGTATCTTAGATTTTTTTTTTAAAAATACTGATTTTTCAGTATAGCTGACTTTTTTTGTTAACAGTTTCCCAATGTTCTACTTTTTGGAATGCTAACATTCTTAAATTCTAACAAACAGCTGTAATAAAACTATAGCCTACTTAATAACATAGATTATCATTAAAGGAATATATATGATAAAATATTGTTCAGAGGAAAAAAATTTAAGCTGTTTAGAATAATAATACATTGCAAAAGAAAATGATACGTGTATTCTTGTATGGTTGTATCGTCTTTAAACTTTTTCTACTCTTCTGTTTGTTTTTATTTGATTGACTTAATGGTAGGATATTTATTTTAAAAAGTGTTCTGGCAACAGAAATTTATATGAGGAAAACTAAAAGTTTATGCTTGTTTTAAAAAAAGGATTATTTCTAAAATTATTTGGCTGATTAAAGGATTTTGGCATTTCCACTTGAGATTAAATCAGAATGAAATGGCAATGATTCAATTTTTCATCAGAGTGACTTTTATTGGATTGATCTCATGTATGTTAATATTGCAATTTTCCAATTCCATTTTTGTGTATTAATATTTTTTATGTAAATTAATAAAAACTGAGTGGCTGAAAATAATTTTAATGGATGGTATACATATATGCATTATATATGTTCTTTTTAATTTTGCTATTTAAGTTCTAATTGTATTTTTATACAAGAATACACAATGGTGAATGTTACTTGTTGATTTTTAATTGTTTTTATTTTAATATTTTGAGCTTTTGTATATTTTATCTTTTAAAATCTAATACATTTTAGATCTACATTTTTTAAGTGAACTTGCATCTTTATTTTAAAGATTTTTTTTTCTTTATAGAGTACAAAAAATGGGTAATTTTTAAAATTATTTTGTGTTTGTAATGTGTTGGTAATAGTATTTTTTTTTTTTTTTGTATAATTTCTATTAATTGATATTGCCATATTCAGCGCCTGTTGTAAAAACTTTGTTTTTCTCAATCTAATTTTTTTTAATTAATGAAACTGTTTCTACTATTTGAAGTGATTTGATGTAAGCTGTTTAAAAAATACTGCAAAATGTTTTAAAGCATCTATGGTAATTTTCCAAGTAACTGTAACTGAGGGAACCTCAAGGAGCAATATGATACTTCTGCAAATATATTACTAATATAGCCTAGCTTTTCACCTTCAGTCAGATGCACTTTCTATTATCCTGCTAAATATTAATGACCATGGTTAGTTACCATGACACCCATTTTCTTACAAGTTTTTTCACATATTAATAATAACCTTAACACATCTCTGAAATAGATATTGGAAAAATTTGGTTAAATTGTTTGAAAGTTAAAGATATTATAAAAGTGTAATAGACTTTTTTTATGTATATATTGTACAGTTAGTTACTTTCTGTTTTTTCCCTCCTAATAACTTTAATTGGGATTCACACTAAGTGTGCTTTGTTCAAAGTATGGCATGATGTCTTTGGAATTGTTAATCCTATTTCATGATTCAATTTCCTCAATTGGATGCAGCTTAATTCTTTGTTCATTGCAAACTCAGTGTGAATCTAGTTATAATTGCAAAAAATTCTTAGTTATATATGAAATATGGTAGAAAAAATGCAAATTACTTTGTATATTTTGTAAAATAGCTGATTAGTTTGAATGATGTTTCTCCTGTTAATTTATTAAATAATTATGGGCCAACTATTAGATGTGAGTATTCTTTTTGTAATTTTGTATGTTAAAGTTTTCTCTAAATATATATATTTTTTTTTGGTTAAATTGATTTTTGCCATTGGTTCCTTTCTTGTCATTGTAATGAACTTTCATTTGGAATTGATATTTTCTGCACAAATATTCTAGTTTATGTAAATATTCAGTGAGTTTTTGGACTTTTGTATTGAAAATATATTTTTTCAAACTGTGAATTATTGTCAGAGTAAGTCAAGATGTGTGATAAAAGAGATATAAGAGTTTGAAAAGTGAATGTGCAAATGATATTTGTAAAACAATAATTATTTTGAAATTTGTGAAAATTGTGTAAGTTAAGAGGTAATCTATTGATGTAATTCGAATGGTTTTTATTATATGTATTTGAACTTATCAGACATTAGAGATTGTATCATTTAATAGTAATATATCCTGATTAATGTGTTTTAATGTTAATATTTAATAAAATGTAAAAAATAAAATATTAAATATATTCTTATGTACAAAAGTATTTAATTTCATTCCAAGAAAGTAAAGCATAAATAATTAATTGATAAAAATTTAAGTCATGTTTTAAAAATTTATAAATTCAGTATTAAATTTAAGTTAAATGTTACTTTTGGGGGAGGGGATTGATTTTATTATTTTGCAAAGTTTTAAAATTACTTATTTGTCTTCATTTTTATTTGGACTCTTAATCTCAAACATGTTTGAAGTGATAGTGTGTATAAATGTTTATTATTAATAACTACTTTGCTCTCTTTTTTTATAATGCGAAAAATAAAATACTTTGTTTTGTAAGTATATAAAAAAAATTAAATTTATTTATCTATTTTATGGAAAAAATAAAAGCTGTGTTACAAAAAATATTTTTAGCTTTGTATTTTTGATTTAAGTAAATTTTTATTGATAATTTTTCATGTAATTTTAGAAGTATTGTCTGAATAAGAGTTATTTAAAAACTATTAGCAAATTGAGTGAATTATATTTTTAGTTAATTTTTTTATAGCATTCAGTAAGTATCTTCTGCTATAATTAAAAAATTATACCTCAAAATTTTTGATTTTACAGAAACTAGTGGATAAAGGATTAAAATACATAAATATAGATTTTTGAGTTGAATTACTTGATACTTTAATGATGTAACTTTTTAAACTAAGAATTGAAATTCTAGAATTTAATATTTCAGATTAATTTTTATTTATGATAGATAAATTTCAAAATATTTTATGTCTGGTAATTTAAATTAATAAATTCTGTTTTGGAAGCTTAAGTTGATCTTTAAAATTCAAGATATCTATTTAAAATTATGCTTAAAAACTTTCTAATAAAAGTATTATCTTGCATTTTTTTTCACACTATATCAAATTGCACCATTTTTACTATTGTATTTTTTTTTATATTAAACATCCAATTGTATAATTTATAAATATATATATATATTGTCCCCGAGAAGTTTCCTATAAATTTTCTACCAAAATTATCAAAGAATGTTGTGGAAAAAAAAACTATTTCTCGAGAGAGTGTGTTTGTTATCGCCGATGCATTGTATTTCAGCTGTAAAATGAGAATAAATGTGTTATCTATATAATTTGTGCTGCTTTTTTCCTTGTTATTTTTTGAATTGTAACTTTATACATCAAACACGTACTTAATGTATGTTCATAGAATGTACATTAAGTATGTAAATACATCAGAAATAAGAAATTTTAAAAAAATTCTCAAAATCCTTCATTATACAGATATTTTTCGGTTTATGTTTATTACGATATTTATATATTCATTTGTGCTAAAGTTTAATGCTCATATGATCTAGGTATATTTCATGCAAGTTCTCCTTAAGTTTCCATTTACCAGTCATTTTAAAGTAGCGTATTTCTAACCTTGTGGATTTCTAGTAATCTTCTCAAATCTAGATTATTGTATTTATTTGAATGCAGTAAACTACATTTGAAAGAATAAAAAAAAAAGAAGGAATGATAGTTTCTAGCTGTTAAGTTCCTTACCTGTTGGCACAGTGGCTTAGAAGTTTTCTGAATGAGAGAAAATTGTAAGCACGCATGTCATGATTATGTGGCATGTAAAAGATCCCTTGAGTATCAATTTGACTCTGATGCTCTCAGTAAAATTAAATCACTGAATTATTTAGCATCTGACAAAAAGCTTGAATTAAAATTAATTCAAGCATAGTGAGAACCAGCTCAAGATGGTGCCACCATGGAATGGCTTTTGCATTTAGGGATTTGTGGTGTCTGCAAAGGCTTAGCTGCCAGTATGCAGCCCATTAGGAGAAAAAAAGTTTCTTCCAGTATGAGAGTATTTATTATTATTGTTAAAAAATTCCAGTGAATCTCATTTTTTAAACTTTTTCTATCTGAATGCATAAAGTAATTGCTAACAATTCTCTCAATTCGATAACGTAAATGAAAAATTTCGTAGCACTAATATTAATAAATTCAAGGGGATGGTAGAATTTAACCATTTAACTGAAAAATAAATATTCATTGCCGTTTTTAAAATTAAGCTTAAATGATGGAGACTTAAACTCAATAGTGAAATACATAATTTATTTTTTAATTCAAAAAAAAAATTCTGCAATTATAATTCTTAGAGCTGTCTTCATTAAGTACAAATGAGCACAAACTAAAAATTCGGTACATATTTCCTGGAAGAAATGCGTTCTAATATTCATAAAAATTCGCAACATTAGAATTTATACTCTTTATATACTCTTATTATGTTCTTTATAATACCGTGGTCTTGAGATTCGAAAAAATTCCATAAAGAAGCAGTTTTTTTTATGAGAATTTTTAAATGTGATAACTAGTTAAAAAGAAGACAGCTGTTTTTTTTATCCTGGAATACATATAAAATACACAAGGGGAAGAAGAACAGAAACATACACAATAAAACAGAAGAATATAGACATTAATTACAAATGATGATCCCAGCATATAACAGAAGGGGTGCGCTGCTTTCCATTCGAGACGGGAATCCATCGCAGGCGAAAGAGTCTGACTTCTTTTCCCTGAAGATACAACCATGCCTTACTCGATATTCGAACCCGAATCCACTCGGTTACAAACCGAGAGTCATATCCGCCATACTGGCCGGGCGGTTAAGATAGATGTTAAAGACAAGATATGAAATACTTTTTCGTACTTGGGAGAAAATGTATGGCAAAAATCTAATATGAGATGTATAGTAAAATATGGTACTCTCTATAACAGTGGTACTCCAAGTGATACATAAGGGCACGCCAAAGAAGTAGAACCATGATCACTTTCGTGTGATGGTGTAACTTGAGTGCGATGTTTTTTATTGGCTGTGTGATTTTACGGGAGTCTGAGATGCTCAGCATCATAAATACGCTGGCCTTAGAGAGCACAAAGACATGTCGTATCATGTAAAACTTATAATTGTTTTCGTCTTGAAGGTACACAATCAAAACAGTTTGGAGATTGCTGCTCTATTGTCTGAGGAAGTCAGAATATAACATTGATCCAAAAGCCATTTATTTCATCCTCATTTTGTCATTTGATTGTGAAAGTAAGTTCGGTACTTAACCATTCAGCGGCGCATGCGGTCAAAGTCACCAAAGGTTATACTACCGACCCCAAACGGAATATTCTCGCTGGTAACCTTTTACCGCCCCATTTCAAAACAAGTCGCGGTATATTCAAAAAAACTTTAAATGATATCAAAATGTTTAAGCCTCTGAAGTTAAAAATTCTTCGAACTAACAATTTTCGAATTAACAATATAACAACACTCAATACTGTGAGTTGTGTCGCCAATAAAGCCTTCATGGCTAGATTTGCGCTGGTGAAATGGAAAAGTATCTTTAATTATTCTGTTACCTGGTTTCATTCTAACACGTATATTTTCTACATTTCTCTGAATTAAAATTTAATTACGTCTTATTTAATTCTTTTATCGTCATAGTGTTGAAATTCAGATATCTGTTGATTCTTTGAACGTTTTCCTAACTAATTAATTTAGAGGCAACACGAAGGCGTTTAGTGATGAGCTTCGTAATTAACGATCTCATTAAAATGACGAAGATCGTATCAGAGGTACCACTGCACTCACACACAATGCGCCAGAAGGGAAGATCAAAATTACACGTGCCAGACTCGCTTCACGATGGTTTTGTTTATTGAATTGAGTCCCATTCAAGATATGAGAATGATGCCATAGTTGTCACGCTGCCCTAAAATTGAAGATCAAAATTAACATGCGACGGTCTCTTTACACGATGCTTTGTTTATTGAAGGACTACTACTACTGTTATTTACACTTCCGGGAGCCTTTTACTGCTCATTTTAAAGGTACCTTGACTAGGATAGATATTGTAAATTTGAGCTGTACTTAGATGGTGAATTCGATACCAAACCTGTGGCTGTAGTAGCCAAGTGGTCATAATCTCGTGACCGGCGTTGTCAAGTCTTGGATTTTAGACCTGGTACCACTGATGTCCTCTGGTGTAGAGTGATTGATGCTTGCTATTTCTGTCGAGTTTCGAAGTGCTTACGTTGGTGTGTCTGGAAGTTTAGAGAGTGGGGTTCCAGTTCAGGTGTCATCTTCGTCCCTTGACCGAGAAGCTGCATGTAAAGGTGGTTGTTTTCTAGGGGATAAGTTTGTAATTCTAACCCCTTTTGGGTGAACTCGGATCCTTTTGGTATTCCACCAAAAGACCTAATAGGCATTGAGTGTTTATTTAAGTCACATTTAAAGCAACAAGAGGGCTACCAGAAAATGACCTTAATTTTGAGCCGCTGTCAAGTGACGAGGATAATAGATAGCTGAGCTGCTCTATCCCATTCTCCCAACATGAGGTTAGAGCTGTGACAAAATAGAGTGCACACAAGATAAGCTCGAATCTATACGGATTATCTTCTGTAACATCAGAACTCGAACCGAGGATTTGACAACGCCAGCCACGAACTGGTGACCACGACCAATAAGCTACTGTGGTGCCAATAGTCATAGAGTACCTTCAAAGTACGAAGTTAAAAATAAATGAAATCAAATGGACACCCAGCACTGGAGTAGCTAGCTCTCAGGGGGCCCTGTATCAAAATTCCTTCATGGTCCTTTTTTAGATATAGGAGCCCTGTTAGTTGACTGTAGTTACATATGTTGGGGCCCCTGTAGTTTGGGGGCCCCGTATCATTAATACGGCTGATACAGCGGTAGCTAAGCCCCTGTCTGATCCGTATCTACGCCACAGTCTGGCACTCCGTATTAGAATTAACGTACATCCAGTACCTCTATTCGATGAATCCTTGGTGGAATCAGGATTCAAACAAGCGACTCGATTGAAATATCACTGGCCAAGAAATCACGATCATGAACTTTCAGTCACTGTGACTATATGGTTCATAAGTCTTCAGGAATGCGAAGATTCAGATCTGTTACACATTCGTTAAAAATTCTTTACTCTAACAACCAGGCTACCATAATCTTATTGGAATTTGTTAAAGTTCGATGCTAACTCAGATGTTACTTTCTTAATTGCTAGATCAGTCGTCAAAAACCTTCTTTCTCTAGTGCAACGCTAATTAAAACTCATTTATTCATGACTGAGGAGAAAATAAGGCTGAGATAAATTGGTGAATTAAGTTCTGAGTTTCGTAAAAGATATTATTGTGGGTTGAAACTCTGTCTTTACTAAAGTTCTTGTATTATATTAGCCATTGTGATGAGCAGGGACGTCTTAAGGCATGTGCCAACTGAGCCCAGGATCTCGTCTCGTTCTCGACTCAGCCGTAAGAGGATCATGATTTGAATAATTTCAAAAGTCAAATGTTATTTCCGGTTGTATTCTCCTAAAAACTGGTAATTTCAGACTGATATGTCAACTGGCTACATGGGTTGATCGTCGTCCATGGACAGGCCTAGGCTTACCACAGTACACCATCATTACTCATTTAGTCAAAAGGTGAAAGTCGGTCGAGCTGGTATGTGCGATTGTAAATCATGCACATTTATTTGTTTCAGGTTAATGTTTGTACGAGTATTCTATGTATTATTTGCTTTTAAGGATCATAGGTGGGGCCTACATTAGTGCAGAAGCTCAGGGTCTACTTTTGAGTAGGGGCCTATGGCTTCAAGCAGTCTTAAGACGTCCCTGGTGATGAGATCCATTGCGCACTAAATTGAATTTAGTTACAAATCCACTGGGTGAATATATATGTGAGGGAGGTGCGACCTTGGATTCAACCTTGGGATCAGAATGTGACACGAAATCTATCATTTGCAACAATCTGGTCCGTACCGATGGGTAGAGGGTTTAGATGTTATATTTCGAAAAACCATCGTGTGTATGCAACATGACAACACGGTTGATGCTCATTATACATTTGGTGAAAATCAAAATCCTATTATTGGTGGTGAGGTTTTGGGCTCTGATTTCGACCTCGTCTTGTAACCGGATTCAAAATAACGAGGAGAATCGGCTGGGATTGGTGAACATTTTATTGGGCAGAAATAGTCAGCCTCTTCAGCGCTGAATACATACTTCATATCTTCTTTATTTCAATCCGATTTGTATGCATTCTGCAAATGACAGATGAATATCGGGAGAACGCTAAGCCGATTAGAAAGTATGTTTGTTAAGAATGATATGAACAAGAAGTTTCCTGTGCATTCTCCTGCTTGAAATGGGTACGAATCGAAATATGGAAAGTCGGAAACATACCAGGTAAGTTCTAAATATTTCTATAGCGATTGGAAGATATTACAAAGAATAAACCACTGACGAATGTAAGAAGCTTACTTGCTTCATTTTGGAAAAATACTGAACGCATTTGAATTTTTTCCTCGATTTTTTTATGTACTTTTGTTTAGTAAGATATTTGTAGATATATCGAGATGTTGTTATAAGATTACACTGTTGATGTTTTAAAAAATGGCTTTCTGGTTTAAAAAAAAAAAAAACTACCAATTTTCAAGCTTCAATGGATGTCAAGTTCGTTTTTTTTTAACCAAGAAGTTGAGTGAAACAAGACGAAAAATTTATTTTACTGAGTATTACTGAAGGTTTATAAGCTTCAGTAATTGTACCACGCTTATCCTATATATATATTTCTCTATAACCTTCCAGAAAATATTTTTGAAACAACGTGGGCTTTGTTTATTTACATTGTACTAGACCTCCACCTTTGAAATTTTTTTACTTTTCTGATACTTTGTCTTTTTGTTTCTGTATCTATGAGAGTATTGGAAACTATTTTATGAAAATCACTCCATTACAAACAAAATTTAAATTCTACAAGGACTTTGGAAATGACACTTTAGAAAAGAAAAATTAAATATGACTATAATTCATTGGATCTGCGAGTAATTCATTAATTATTCAATATATAATCTTAATTGACTGGAATGTTTATTTCTTATGAACAATTGTATTTTCCTTGAAGGACAAGCGAAAACTTTAAAAAGTCACTTTGATATTTCTGTAATTATTATATAACCTACAATATATACTTCATTGGTCAAATTATGGTTGAGAATTCCTAGTTGAGATGACAAGCGATTCGTGGTTCGAATCTAGGTTCAACCACGAGTACCGTACTAAATGAAATATGGTTGAATTCAACTGCATATATTAATATTAATACGTCACCAATAATTCTAAAGCTCCACTAGAATAAAATTTTAATACCTTAACAGTATGTAAACTAATTATTTCTGCGGGATAAAACAATAAAAGGTTAAATTAATATATCGCGATATGCTCTTCCAAATTTAAAATCAATTTGAGCAGTTTTCTTAACCTAAAGCTTTTTGACGCTCTGTGCTTAAGAATACCAGTGTTTATAAATAAAATGATTTAGGAAATTTTTTAAAAGCTCATTAAAAGCCCTTTAAAATAACTTGAATTTCGAAATGAATGAACACAAACCTCAAGTAAACACTTTTTTTTCATTCTTTGTCTGTCAAGGCCGAGATAGCCAGTGGTCAAGATCATGGCCTCGGGGCTGACGTGTCATGAGTTCGAGCTTAGTGCCACTAAAGATCCTCCATGTATATGGGCAGGGACGCCCCAAGACTCTTAGAGGCCCTGGGCCCAGAGAAATCTTAAGAATTTCCGAGGTCCTGGCCCCCTGTGCAAAAGTAGGCCCTACCTGAGATCTTTAAAGTTGACAGAATATAGCATTCATTGTCAAAAACTCGTTCAAACGGTAATTTGAAACAAATAGATGTGCACGACTCACAATCTCAAAAACCTAGGCACAAACCGGCTCGACTGATGGCCGCATTTCGACTAAACGAGTTGATGATTGCTCATGGCA
>BMAV01001546.1:116547-119047 GCA_019973955.1 Trichonephila inaurata madagascariensis
TTAATGTACTTTCTGGTATTTTTTTTCCCTCAAAGTTTTATTTTTGTATATTTTCATATTTCTTCATCTATTATTTCTTTTTGAATGGGAATGGCTATAATCTTATTCCTAAGTTTCCCTACAAATGTTTTGAAAGAAACATAAAAGGAGACAGATTTTCATGTCAGTTTCTTGTGAAAGCTTCCTCCACAAATTGATTAGAATTTGCGGGGAATTGAAAAAACATTTTTCTATAACAAATTGAAATAGCTTCTACGATGCTTTAAAAGCTTCTTAAGATGCTTCTAAGATGCTCTTAAATCCACCACATTTATAGTTTATCCTCAACAACATAACATCATTGTGTGTCTCCCAGTTTGATCAACGAATATTTATTTATTTAAAAATACATTTTCATCGAGTTGGTATTTGCATCAAAAATTGAGCGACATTTTACTTCAATATTTGATAACGAAGTGATGTTTCATGGGGGTAAAAAAAAGATTTTCCTTCACAAAGTTTTTTCAAGCGATGCGCTCATTTTATTGATGTTGAAGTTTCTGATTTGATTTCGAAAATAAACTTTAAACTTCACGAGAACCGAGAGAATTTGTCAAAAGGAAACGTTTCCTTTGGCAAACTTTATCGCCGGTATTAAATACACACGAATAATGTTCTTAAACTTTTGATCTTTGAAGAAAATATTTATTTTTTAAAACGGTTGATAAAACCCAAAATGAAGGAATTAAAATGTCATACAATCCGAGCGGAAAAATGTATCTGGTTGTTGCTGAATATTTAAATAAGACTTTTGAATATTTAGCAACGACTTGTATTAAAGTAAAATGTTCTTGTTTCAATTCCTTCTATTAGTTCACTCTCTCCCTATATGTATTTATTTATTTATATATCTTGTTTAAATTTTCAATCGTTAATAAAATACTTTTTATATATCCACTGAAATTCAAATACATTTTATTTTAAACTTGTAGTGGATGACACTTGATGTTAATACAGTTTTTTCAAATATTAATTTATTAATTAAATTTTATTTTTTAATTTTAATTATTTTTTGTTTTGCGTTATTTTTAACGAAATTTTTCGAACTAGCACCAACAGATGGTGCCAGTAAATTTTTCTAACGAATTTTTTCTTGAGTGGATGGCATTTGATGTTAATACAGTTCTTTCAAAAAAAAAAAATCATGAATTAAATTTAATTAACTAAAATAAAATTTTCTTTGTTGACCTAAGTAATAATTGACTTTTTCGAAGTAGTTTAATTTATTTTATTTCACATAACGATACATTTATTTTAATACCCAGCTTTAAACTTTTGTCTTTAGCAAAGCAATAGATAAATACTTTTCTACCTTATTACATTTATTCATGTATTGGAAACATTTTTGTAAGCAAGTTTTTTAACCAGTTAACTATGCCGCTCCAATTTGAGGGACTGGCCGCGGTAGCCGAGTGGTATAGGTATCGGACCGTGGCTTGCCTTGTCACGAGTTCGAGCCCAGTACCACTAAAGACCCGCCGTGTAGGGCAGCGATGTACGTTAAATCTCTTGAGAGCTGAAACGTCCTCCCGTTGGTGTGGTGTGGTAGGCAGAGAGGGGTGCCAGCTCAGGTGTCGTCCACGTCACTGACCATGGTTCAAATTACGTGGTCCGTCGCCAAAGCCCCTGAGCTGAACAGTGCGACGTTAATATTCAATCAATCAATGAATCCAATTTGAGGGCGTGCAAAAATATTTGTCACTGAAATCGAACGATGACGAGCATGCTCGTAAATTACAGAGTAAGTTGCGCTGTTAAAATATTGGATCAAAAATGGGTTTGATTATAAAATTGCTAATTTTATGAGGCGCATCCAGAAAGTAAGTTTCCCTATTTTTTTAAAATAATGAACTCACACTTTCAGGAACATATTTATTGGCAACAAGTACAGCAATGTTTCAACTATTTTTCAACATAGCCACCACCAGAATTGAGACATTTGTCGAATCGTGGGATCAACTTTTGTGTTTCACTCTATGGTAGTACTCTGCCGCCTGTGAATGGAACCAGCGTGTGACAGCCGTCTTCAGCTCTTCGTCATTGCCAAAACGCTCACCAAAGGGCAGGAATTTCTTGAGGTGTAAGAAAACGTGAAAATCGCTGGGAGCAAGATCAGAGCTGTAGGAGGCTGATCAAACAACTCCCAGCCAAATTCATTCAAAACAGCTGCTGTGCGTCGAGCCGTCTTCGTCATGGACACTTTGACGATCCTCTGAAAACTGCCTACACCAGCGACGCACCATCTTCTTACTCATGATGTTCAGCCATAGACCTAACAGAGTTGACAATGAATTTCAATAGTGCAATGTTTTATGCATTCTAGAACTTTATCACCGACCGAACCTCGCAGGCGGCGGGCGAAGGAATAAGAGTTTCCATTTTGGACTACTGCTACCACGCTACTGGCACGAGGCGGGACCTGTCCGGCTGGCATATGACTTGATGCGTCATAGATCAGTCA
>BMAV01001546.1:124047-138565 GCA_019973955.1 Trichonephila inaurata madagascariensis
TGAGGTTGCCAACTTGTCGAGTTATTTTGAATGTACGCGATTGGATAATACTTAAGTATCGAAAGGACCCTTAGATTCATTGATCCCAAGCATGCTAAACGAAGGAAGAAGAAATAATTTAGAAGCAAAAATGACGGTCTCCAAATTGTTGCTATAAATTAAACCTTGTTTTAGTCACATTTCTAGTTCTCTTCAATAATCAAATAATCCTATTTGTTAGTGTATAGGTAAAAAATATATTTAATTTATTATGTGCATTTCACTTCCGTTCTCTACGAAATTTAAAGGAACTGTTTTATTGGTAAAATATATTTCTTGCAAAATTTAAGTTCTTTATTGGCAATCTTTTAAGATTTTTTATCCTGTTTGTAGTTTGGCTTCTTGTTCGATTAAAATGATGTGTTTTGACGTCGCCTCTATAAATTTGTTTCTGTATTTCTAAACAAAGAGCTGTCACAAAATTTCACTTTTGATTTATATTATTCCATGAAATTAAAGAATAAATGTGTTATTTTACTGGATATTATTTTAAAGATTCAGGAGTTCCAAACACTCACAATAAGTCATAGTGTTATCTTTGACCTTTGTAATCTTGTTATTTTTTTTTTGCAACAATGCTAGTAAATTTTAAAATACTTCTTTTGATCATTTTCATTTTTTAAACGAAATTCTTTCTTTTTATATTCAGATTTTTTTATCTCCTAATATATTACTTGTTCTTGTTATATTGCTCTTTATCTCATTTCTAAAATCTTTCTTTTTAAGAATGACAACCATTTTTTGAAAGGTGCAATTCAATTTACCCAATTTATGTTATTCCAGGTATCAAAACCCACTGGAAAAAATTTTTCTGTTAAGACGGGAGATGATTAAAGAAATTCAACTTCTTTTGACGTCATAAAATAATGTTATGGTTTGCAAAAGGTTAAAGGTTTTGAAAAGAAAGTTGAATTTATTTATAGTATGCTGTATTTTAACCTAGTTTTCCCACATCTGTCGTTAGTTTACTACTGCTCCCCAGGCAACGTTCGTAAGTTATAATCGTCATAAAAGTTTATGTTAACTTCAAGAATTTAAAAATAGAAAGTAAATCAAAGAGAAATGCACACAATTCAACGTTTTTGAGAAACACGAAAAGCAATATAAGGCAAGAATTTCAGCTTGCATACTCAAGATGAATCAAAATTTTTAAATATTAATTCGTCTTTCATTATTTATTTTGAATATTATTGATAATTATATACAGCCTCTCCGACAATAAGGTTCGGTGAACACTCCCGTAACATTAATCTAGATGAAATATTAACGAAAGAGTTACCTTACTGTCCTCGAAAAAGTCCCCTCCCATAAATATGCACCGATGAGATCTGATATACATGTCCTGAAAACTTTGTAAGAAGTCTTCTTTTGGGATGGAGTTCAAAAGCCTCGTCATGTTTAGTTGAATGTTAGGAATATCGTCAGTAATAATATCGTTAATATCGATAACACCTTTTTTCATCCCTAAATTCTGCGTAACGAATTGTACGGATTCATGGTTAAGGTATCCGACTACGTTCGGAACCGTGATTTTAAAAAGGAGCATAAATGGATAATTTTCATGATATTTAGTGTCACTTATAGATTAGAATATATGTATAAAATTGTTTTAAGAACATTTTGACAAAAAAAGTTATTTAAATACGATATTTCGGCTAAAAATTAACTTACAATAAACTTTTTTCAAAATGTTCTCCTTTCGTGAAAAAGGCTTCTATTATAATAATATTTTGCCTGTATATAGCTTAAACCTCTGTAAAGAGGTTCAACAATGATTTTTGAAAAATTCACATTATTTTCAGAGTTACAATCATTTAAAATAATCATCGGCGTATTTTTGTTAAAATTTCTCCCCTCTGTTGTGTGTCGTAAAACACGGATAAACCCCCTTCTAAGATATATATTTCAAAAATTCTAGTTGAGCCTCTGTACAAAGATCTGGGCTATATACAGGAAAAATATTATTGTAATAGAAACATTTTTAACAAAAGGAGAACATTTTGAAAAAAGTTTATTCCAAGTTAAGAAACTAGCCATTTATGCACTTTTTCAAAATCACGGTTCCGAACTTAGTCGGATACCTTAAGGTTTGTAGATTAGGTTAATGTTGCTTCGTGTAAAAAAATTTTTTTTTTTTGTAATGAAATAAATCAAAATAACAAAGCAATTGCAACCATAAAATTAATTCTGTAAGCAAAATTATGATCTTTCTCTATATAGGAGAAAAGCGACTCATGACAAAATTTCTGAAATTATTAGACGTATAGACTTGGAATTTGGTAGACATGTTTCTTTTGTTGAGTATATATCCTCTGAGAACGGGTTTTGCGGAAATCAACACTTGAAGGAGAAGGGGTGCAGGGAGAGCTGTAGAAATAAATTCACGTTTTTTCTAGACCTACAGACTTAAGCAAAGTCGACAAGCAAATTTTTAGTAGATTTGCTGAGAATGGTTTTGGAGAAATCAACTCGCTTGGAAGTTGTTCGGGTGATGAAAGAAAAAATAATTCCCCTTTTCAACCATTCAACCTACATATTTAAAATTTGAAGAGCATGTTTCTTTTGTTGCGTTGAGATATGTTAAGGCGGTTTTCGGCAAAAGTACGAGAGCTTGAACCATACGCGAAGCACATTTTCAGACAGAAAAATGCTTCAATTTTCATGAAAATTTGCAACATTATAACTTATGCATCTGTTAATATAGTTTTTCAAAAATTTCAAAATATTCCGTGAATGCTTTTTTTTTTCATTTGAATATGCGAAGGGACAGCTCATTTAACATTACGGTATAAGAGAAGAACGCGAAACACATTTTATACCGGTGAAAAATGTGGATCAACCTCACTAAAAATGGGAAGTATGATAAAAAATATTGCTCTCTAAAGGATAGCGAAGGTAGATTATATTAATTTTTCATTCCTTTATCTCGAAAAAGTTCCAATTCGGATCCTATTCTTTGACATTAACCGAAGACAGCCTTAAGAACGCGTTTTGTGGAAATAAACCCAAGGGGGGTGGAGTCGTTATAGGTAAAAATTCTCGTTTTATCAATTATTAGACCAAAAGACTTTAAATCTGTCAAGTATACTTCTTTTGTTGAATAGAAATCCATTAAAACGGTTTTAGTAGAAATCGATTTTCGTGGGAGTGGAAAAGGATTGAGGAGCACTGAAAAATTAATACATATATATAATATATATTCGCGCTTCAGAACTGAAGTCCTATTATTATTTATAATAAGGAGGTGAGGGCTGGAGAAAAATGTTTTTCGATACATATCAAATTAGATATCAATAAGTTAAAAAACAATTGTAAGGCATTTGCCCGTAGGCTATGCTTATCTATATATCTTATGCTAATCTTAATATCTCTTTATTAAGATTTTAACTTAAACACTATACAATGATAATATTTATATTTTAACTTAGCGGATCTGAGGTGAAGAAACACACAATACGTATTACTCCAAATAAACGCGACCTAATCACTATATTTTAACTCTTACTGCCTATTCCTAACTTTCAGTATATACACATTTCCTAGTATTAATTTGAACGATCCTACCTCTATCCTAGGTAAGCAGTAAGTCACTCGAATCCTCAATGAAGTTATGGTTTATCTCGTGTGGAATGGTATCCACCTGGACTTGAATACACTGGCACGAATAGCTGAGCACTTGAATATTGGATAACTTCTCACTTCAACACTCCTAACCGCAGACTAGCATAATCACTTCCCAAAAGCCACCCTGCTTACGCTGAACTTCTGCTATTTAAAAGGTTCTTAATTTGCACACTTCGCTTCTGGATTTGGTTGGAAAGAATTTGCTTTTTTCGGCCCCAAAAAACGCAAGAGGACAATTAATAGAAAGCGCGATGAGCCCGTCATACAATATATAGACATAGAACATTAAGAAATGCTTAGTGAAGTAGGTGGTAACATCCACTCATTAAATATGGGAAAGAAATTTAAAGGAACGAGTAAAGTAGGAAGTTATTCTATATATATAAGTAAAGTAAATAACCTAAATCCTCTACATTATTGATGTATAACATAAATAAGATATAAAATATTTCTTTTTGGTTCCTCAGTAAGTTAAAAAAAAAATAATCCACTCCTTCTGCTTATTTTTCTTTTTAATATAAGGATCAGCTTAGCATAGGTCACATAGTTACAGTTAAATATCTCTTAAGGGAGGTAGCCTTTTTTCGCCCATCGGCAAATTCATATTATGTATATGTCAGGCCCCAGGCCTGCTGGTAAAATGAGGAGGGCATCATCTCAATAATAACGTCTTTATTTTGCTTCAATCACATAAAATCCAACATGGCGGCCCTTTGGCGCTCAACCGAGAAGAACAATAGACAACAATTCGGCGAGGAGTCGCCATCTAAGCCTTTTCGAGTATGCGTTCTCCTTCGTCAGCGCTTGCTCCACCTTTAAATAGGCTTATTTACCCACAAATCCTTACGCTATAGTAAAGAGTTCGCTCTATTTTCATTTATTACTTACTTAATTTTAAAGCTAAACTTTTCAAACCTGACACATATATATATATTTAACACTGATACTCAGTCGAAATGAAAATGTTATAATTTTTTTTCGAAAAAATCTTTTATTAAATAGAGAAAACAAAAAAATAACGTGTTAAATTATTTGCAACAAATGTCTTCGATTATATTTCCTTCTGGCTATTACTGGCTGAATCGCCACTAGACCATCCATTAGCAGCGTCTTGAAGTGTATCAGCATATCCAAGACTTGGTGTTTTTGTCTGAGTGTGATTATGGCGCCATTACCCCAAGTACCAAAGTACAGATGCAACGTGTGCACATCAGCCATCAACTCTAGTACCAACTTTGCACCGTCAACACAATTCAATGTTTGGATTATGACCTATACCTGTTTTTATCTATATGTTTTGAACTTGTGTGTCGTGATCTCAAATGGAGTCGAACATCTGAGGAATCTTCTCGATTTACGTAAAGAGAGTACAGCCCCGATTGATTAAGGTGTTCGTGAGTGTATGATCGGCTTTGCTTAAGCTTATATATCCCAAGAGTTAAATATCTTTGCTTCTTCCATGTTAATCGTGAAAAATCTGGAAGATCAAAGTCACTTAAGGTATCCGACTACGTTCGGAACCGTTATTTTGCAAAAGCGTATAAATGGATATTTATGATGTTTCGTGTCACTTAAATTAGAAAATGTACATAAAATTGTTTTAAGAATAGTATTACAATAAAAAAATTATTTAAGTACAATATTTTGACAAAAAATGAACATAAAATGACCCATTTTCAAAATATTCTCCTTTTGCGAAAAATACTTCTATTATAATAATATTTTGCCTGTATATAGCTCAGACCTCTGTACAGAGGCTCAACTAGAATTTATGAAATATATAACTTAGAAGTGGGTTTATCCATATTTTACGACAACAAAAGGGAGAAATTTTTAAAAAAAAACGCCAATAATTATATATATATATATATTTAAATTGGGGGTAATTTGAAAAATGTGAATTTTCAAAAATTCTAGTTGAGCCTCTGTATAGAGGTTTGAGCTATATACGGGCAAAATATTATTATAATAGAAGCCTTTTTCGCAAAATGAGAATATTTTGAAAATGGGTCATTCTATGTTCATTTTTTGCCGAAACATTGTATTTAAATAAATTTTTTTTGTTAAAATGTCCTTAAAACAATTTTATACATGTATTCTAATCTAAGTGACACTAAATATCATGAAAATTATCCATTTATGGCTTTTTTTTAAATCACGGTTCCGAAAGTAGTCGGATACCTTAAAGCCCTTAACATTTTTTTTTTTTAATGAAAGTTAGAAAAAGTGCTTAAAATAACAAAATTCAACGAATTTGTCAAGTTTGATGACTTTTTTATGTGACTTTTTTTTCCCCTTACTATTTTAGAATAAAAGTAAGGATCAATACCTAAAGTTCACATAAATATAACAATATAACTCCAATAAATACTTTGAATTTCATGATATGATGGGCGGAAAAAGGTCGATCTGTACCCCCACCTCTTTTTTCTTCCTGAATTCTATTTTACTATAAATATTGAATAGTTTTTAACGTTTTGAAATGATATAAGTATTTTTTGTTAATGCTGAACATAACTTAGAATTTTTCATGCATTTGTAGAAGTATAAGCTATTGTGGCAAGTGATGTACGACGAAAATATTCTTAAAACTGTTACTTGTCAGTCGAAAATGTTAGATAACAGCTATTATCATATTTATTATCAAACTGTAATGTTATTTTAAATTGCAAATAACAGTTTTTGAAGTTCGAAATCAAATTCTTATCTCTGTCCCTCTCTCATACACTAGAAAAAGAATAAAATTCTGTAAGAACTACGCACTACAGCGTTTTGAAAATATTCAGAAATACAAGTTTTTTCTTCCTTTTTTCGTCTTCGATTTATGTAAGTAACTTCATTTTCGATGCCGATGTTTTGAAATAGCCAGGGCGAATCGTTTGGGAAAAAAAAGAACTTTTATTTTATTTTAGAAAATAGAAGTAAAGTGCTGCTTTGTGCCGTTTATTTTTCGACAATTCGATCACTTTTAGGCTTGGCAAACTTTAGAACAAAAAGTGAAAATAAGCTTTAAATTGAATTTAAAAGATTCTCCCGAATCTAGGAAAAGGTCTGCTGAATTTATCAAAAATTTAGAAGTTTTATGGGTAGAAACGTGACAAAGATGTTTTTTGCTGAACTCGAATTCTTTTTGTTGCATAATTATCAGGCTCATCAGCAAATAGCAGGTGATAGTAAAGTTATTATTAATCTGATAATAAAAAAAAAAAAAAATGGATTGTTTATACTTCTCATCAGTATTGACGTAAATTTTGAGTTAGAGAGAGAAAGTTATGATTCTATCACAAACCATCATAAAGAATAATACAGGCTGCTTCTCTTCAGTTTAACTAAGCCTTGAAGTCCTCACTTGGCTTAACCCAGCGATACTCAACCTGCGGCCCACCGAGCCTTTTTAAGAGGCTCGGTCATGGGTCATTGC
Organism: Trichonephila inaurata madagascariensis; assembly: GCA_019973955.1. Lineage (NCBI taxonomy): Eukaryota > Metazoa > Arthropoda > Arachnida > Araneae > Nephilidae > Trichonephila > Trichonephila inaurata. Next base: position 131,132 of record BMAV01001546.1, read on the forward strand.
TCTGAGAAATTTACTTATTTAACCCGCGGTTACTCGCGCCTGTTTTTTGCTACGTCATTCGCGGGCGTAGAGAACACCCCAACTTTTTAAACGTGTATTTAATTAGAAAATAAAATTAAGTCATTTGATACATATTTATAAAGTACAAGATGTTTTTGTATTATACAAATAAAATATTAAATTTATTGCATATAAAAAGAGACCAACATTAATTTAAACTAAACATACAAAAAATTTTTATTTTGAAATATAATTTTATATTTTTCATAAACCAGTATATAAAACGTATATACCAGTAATAAATATACTTTAAAAATTAATGAGATAATGATAGTAGAAAGTAGAAAAATGATATTGTAATCATTTTCCAAACATTCAGAGCAGATTGTATACAAATGCTTAACTTCTCGCTGGAGTTCTCAGCCCCCTAGATAAACTTTTTTAAGGTCATTACATTCCAATCGTTCGTGAAAGAGGGGTTGCATCAGGCCTGAAGGCCAAAAACCCCAAAATGTGCGCTAAAAAAAAAAATCGGGGTTTTTGCACATTTTTTAGAATCCTGGGGGGGTTTTTTCTTTTTTCGGGGTGTACAGAAACCCCGCGCGGGGTGATCGGGGTTAACATAGTAGTATTAAAAATTTTTTGGGGAAAATTTCCCTTTTGTCTTATTTTGTTTTTTGCTGTCAGTGTCGAAAGGGGGTACGAATTGATATTTTTTTTTCTATTTGGAAGGGTTACGGTTGGGGTGATAACAGACGACAGTGAAGTGGCGAAAATTTTATGGGTGGAACAAATTTTTTAACTATCTTTTATATCTTGCAAGCGAAAATATTCAAAAAAAAATAAAATGTTTTAAGACGATTGAAGGTAGACTATTTTGTGGAAAAACAAACATGAATCAGTAATTGTTTGATTTGTCAAGAAAGTGCTGTATTTAAAAAAATACCAATAAACACAGGAAAGTGTCATTTTTCCTGGAAGATCTCTTTCAAGAGGTGATACATAGGCTTTTTTTAAAAAAATAATCCTTCTAACAGCAACGAAGTGTTTTTGTCAGTGGTAATATCACAGCGGTAACAAACACATCTCATGAAGTTAGTTATATTATTGTTAATCATATGGAACCGTTTACTGATGCGTTTAGTGTTTCTTAAATGCTTCTAATTTAGTGTTAGTTACAAAAATAAAAAATAATAATTAAAAAAAAGCAAAACAAGAGTTATAACATTTTGATCAATTTTCCATATTTAAATTTCTAAAGGTGTTCTTGGTCTTAAAGCATTTCTCCCCCTTTTCCCTCCCATTTGGGCCCCCAAATTTGTTGCGGCCCCGTAAAATTTTAAACATATGTATGGGGGCCAAAAGAAAAAAGGTTGGGGTTCCCGGGTTTTTAACCCGGGAAACGTGGCACCCCCTGGTTTGGGGGAGTCCCCAACTATGCGTGTCATGGAAATCCGAGCGATAACGATTATACTCGTCAATCACATAGAGTAAAGGCCGAATCACACGTACACGTTTCAAGCAATTTGCCGTTAAATTTCCCGGTGAAATTTTTTACTCAGTTGCCAAAACAACCGTTTTTAGAACAATTTTTGCTGGCGGGCTCAAAAGTTGTTCCAAAAAAAATTGCAAAATTTCCCAGCCAATGGGGTTCTTCGGCGCCCCACGTCATAAACAAAAGGCGGCTCCGGTTTCGTCCAAACTTCAGATATGCCGTATAAAAATTTTCCGGGATAATATTTTAAATAGAATGGTGCTCATTTTTAGTTTACACCCATCAACAATTGCGCAAGCGAAATGAAAGAAAAAAATTTTGGGTGTTCATTTTCCGGAAACAGAAAATCGGCAAAAAATTTTTTAATTTGGGGATAGAGCGGGGGGCTTGGGCGTCAGAGCGTGTCGTTTTGTTTACGGGAACCCTTTCCCCGGGTTCGGCCCAAAAAATTGGGCGAAAAAAATTTCATGAAAAAAATATACGTGTGATACGGCCTTAAGTGTCACTGTTAATATGTTGGATCAAAAAGGTGGGTTTATTTTACAAAATTGCCAATTTTAGTACTAATACTTATTTATTTGGTTAATATAAACATGAAGTCGACGGTGGTTTTTCCGACCTTAAGTTTTTATGGATTTCTATGAATTTTAGCGATCATTAAAATTCCCTGACTGAGAGACCTTAATGGACATTGATTTACTTCCTTCTTTATTGACACAATATTTTTTCCTTTGGAAAAAAACTTTAAAAGTCCTGAAAAAGGGATGAGGGTTTTATACGTTTCCCTTTAAGGAGAAAGTTCCTTTTTTGGCCTTTTTTTTTCCCAATAAAATTACTCTTCTTTAGGCAGCACAGCATTTTGCCATTACTCTGCCACATGGTTCTAGCATCAAACAATTGGCATTTACACCACTCGATATCTATGTGACTTCGGGCCAGCAGCTATCAATCGCCTCAGTCCCTGGTCAGCGTCACTCATATGTCCCAATGTTGTCCATACCTGAAGGAACCCTTCAAATATCAACTTTCCGATTTTTTTGCCTTTTCGCCTTTCAAGCTAACATCTAAAAACAGTATCATAGCACAGAAATAAATTCGCCATGCGAATTTATATGTTTCAGCCGGTGCATATGGGGACAATAAGTTCATCTTAAACTTTTTATTTATTTGTTTTATTCCGGCCTGGCATCAAAATATTCCAAGCATCTTGAAATCTGAGAATGTTTTGTTTTCCCCCAAAATTACCATTTAAATAACCAATATTCCCTACTTTTTACGCATGATTAGTATGCTTGTCGTGGTAAAAGTCCTTCAACTTCTCCATGACGAGTATACTCGTCAATCACAGTTAACGGGTTAATGAGGGAGTTACATGTGAGTCAAATACATTTTTCAGGTATCGTAGTTACCTATGACAATATCTTTCGTATAAACTTTTGAGTGATGTTAATTCACATCAACTAGTCTATTTAGCCAATACTAAAATTAAATGTTACTAATTTAAACTTATAACATTATCAGGAAATCTAAATAATATTCAAAATATCATTCTTTTTATTTCTAGTAATAGTAGTTTTTTTACCTTTTGTCTTGTCTGGATTTAGTGTATTTCAATATTGGTCCAAAAGCCTCAAGAAAAAGTGAGGCCAGGTCTGGTCTGGACCTTGAGGACTGTAAAGAATATCCTGTGGTGATGCATGAAACTTAAAAAGAGATACAAGAATGGCCTTGCAATTATATAGTCTGGTGTTAATTGGGTTTGCGGACCATTTCTGCAGATGGGATAAGATCGAGAATTATCAGGAGATATTTTCATACGTTTGAAAGGGCCTGAGTGGAGTCTTGATACCGTAGACGATAATTTTCTAGGGCAATTGAGCTCTAGGATAGTTGGTTTTATGAAACGCTGGTTAGAACTTTTGTGCTTGGCGACCTTGTTTGCTTCCTCTGAGGTGACAGTGGAAGGCTGATTCAAGTCCCGAACCTCCTTAGAGAGGATGTCCGCATATTCATTACCCTCAGTGCTCACGTGGGGAGGAACCCATTAGATTATACTTGGTTTATTAATCTGCCTGAGGAGAATGTTAATGTCATTTTTAAACTTATGTATAATAGTGAATTTCATTAGAATTAATAGAGTTATCAAACCTAGTCTACCTATACAAATAACAGAAACACAAAATACCCTCTTTCTCAAAATATAAACAAAAACAGAAAAATGGTAACAAAATAAAAACAATTTATTGAAACTCAATGAAATTTTCACAAGTTGTTGAACAAAAGAAGAGGCAATGCTGAGAAAAATAAGAGGACAATCACAAATAATTTTCGAATAATGAGTATAAACAGTAATGTTCCTTATTTGTAAGCGTTTATCAGTCAATGTGTAGCCACCGTTACTGGAGATTCAGGCTTGGCAGTGACAATTCATACCTGCAAGCAGGTCGTCAACCGCACTTTCAGGGATTTGCGCCAGTAGCGCACACAGGAATTTTTCAAGGGGGCGGAGGGGGGTCGTAAGTTCACCATTCTTGTATCATGCTCCTTTTGATTTTGTCCATTTTCGGGAACAAAACACAGTAAAAAACTAATTATAGAATAAATAATTAGCATTAATTAATAAAATCAATCATTAATAACAAATATTTAATTAAATTTTACGTACTATATACTGAAAATTATAATCAATCGGAAAAAAAATCGAGGGTCTTGGGGGTTCCTGACCCCCAGGACCCTCCCCTTGTGTGCACTACTGATTTGAGCCCATTCTTGCAGAAGACATATTTTCAAGTCATTAAGGTTTTTTGGTGGATTGCACAGAGCAGAAATACGTCTTCCGAGCATGTCCCAGACATGTCTATTGGATTAAAGTTGGGCGAACGCGCTGGCCATTCCATTCGGAGCATTGGTAGCATTCCACGCACATTGCCAGACAATACGAATTTTATGTTCTTGTGCGTTATCATTCATAAACATGAAATTGGGACTCATGGCTGCCAGATATAAACAAACAACTGAATCGAGGATTACCTCCATTGTCATTCAAAATATTGATAAATAATTGCTGATACTGAACCGGGACAAAAGACTTAGAGATCAGTTCAGCTATGAGGAAAATCTACCGAAAACATGACACTATTGTGGCTGTAGCCGTGTACTTCAGTTATATTGTGAACCTGAGATAATTTTTTATGCAGATTGTCTTAGTTATTCTTGATGACACAGCAACGCTTGATGAAAGTTAAAATATTGAATACTTCCGATAACACTGATCTTACAGACACAGAAAACGGTCCTCGTGCGTGCTGAAACCTTTTAATATCCAGTACCAAGTCTTCTTGACACTGATGTTCATTCCAATAGCGATTCCACAAGTGGCTCATGATCGAAGGTTGACATTTAAAGCTCGGGAAATTTTCGACGGTCGTTCCCCAGATTGGATCCATCCGATTGCATACCTGTGATGTTTTCACTCAAATGCCTGCGACGTTTCATTTTGAGAAATTTGAAATGAAGAAATGAGCACCAAACAAACGTAACATAAGACACAACGAAAGAAATCATGTTTTGAAATGAGCCTCCTTTTATATTTATCGCAGTACGCAGCCCTATCTGTGGTTATACAAATATTTTATTGTGCAACTGTTTTCATATTTCTTTGAAATGCCCTGTTCCATTTGGAGAATCAGAATAAATCATGATTAGCCAGTTTAGTCTATTATTTTAACATTTCAAAATGTCACAGAAAAAAATAAATGGCGTAAAATCTCTAAAAAATATAAACTCTCTAGTTATTTAGAAGTAATTAACTATAAAAAGCTCTCAAGAACAACTTAATGCCCTTTTCATTTCTTGCACTCATTAGAACAACAAATACTTGACTGTTGCCATTAGCCATTTCAAGTTTTTACAATATTTCAAAAACAAATATAATAATCACGTAGAGGATCAACACATGACAGGCTCGTATGCAAATTTTGATGCTGTAACCTACCTTCTTGAGTTATGCTGATTTTATTGTTAGTTGCTTATTTTTTGAGGCAGAGAGTATATAAAGTACTTCACATTGAAACTTTAAACAAAATTCTGCAATAGTAATAAATGAAAAGTTTTTTTCGGAAAAAATACTTTAGTACTATTATTTGAAGACGAGTGTTTTAAAAATAAAAACAATAATAAAAAGCTGAAATTTTTTTTGTATATTCTATAAAGTATTAGCAAACAAAGAACATGTATTGAAATTTTCCCGATGTATTCAAAACCAAAAAAAGCACATTCTTACTTTAAAAATGTTATCCTTAGTATTATAACTATAAGCCGAATCAATTTTCGAATCAAACTATTTAATGGAAATTTTTCATTTTTTCTAAAATAGAATTTAGTAACTTACAAACTTTTTTCTTTGTTACTCGGTTCGTCAATTTTTTAAATATTTTGTATTTCTTCAACTTGCGTATTTTATTTTTAAAAAAAATTAAAAGAATAACTGTTGATGAGGCAAGTCAGAAACAGCAGCATTATTCCAAATCCACTAAGAATGGAATCATTACACCGCATCACCCTTACTCATTCCACTATTACATTTCCCCATTTAGCGAAATGCATGCATTAGATTTATCGAACTAATGCACGCCAGATTACCTCGGCTTGATGTCGCTTACAATTTGGCGAGGCTCTTCCAACCGAGTTCTAAGAGAATAATTTATTATACTCGCCAACGAGCTTTATGCAAAACGCATTATGACACTAAATAACACTGGACGCTGAACACGCAGCTATATTTCTTCGTTGTTTGCTGAGGAGTGAATTTGACAATAAGTATTGTCAAAAGTGCATACCGTTCTACCGATGTGCAAGACCTTTGATAAGCTGCAGGATTTGCAGAATATAAAAGGCATTAAAATTTTAGCAACGATTGAATGATTTTGTAAGCTTATAAATTTGTTAACTCCCTTCATTTGACTTCAAAGCTTCAAAAACAAATTAACCCTTCTTTGCATAATTTTTTTCTTTTTTTGTGAAATAAATCAGAGTGATGTAATTCATGTTCTATAGTAAAGGTAAAATAACACACATCTATACTTTCAAGCTGCAATTTTTAATTTTTAAGTATATTCGACGTATAACGCGCACCCCCTTTTTTACGAAAAATTTGGAAATTCACGTATGCAATGTTCTTATGTTTTGAAGTCATTTATTTTGGGGATTATCCCAAACTTTAGAAAAAAATAGTATATTTCTAGAACTGCAACCTTTTACTTCATATGGAATGACATTTCTTTTAAATAAACAATATTAAGATATACATGGAAGTTTAATTTTTTTAAAATGCTCATCTTTTTCTTTATTTTTAAAGCTCTCATTTCTATACCCGGCGTATAACGCACACTCCTAAATTTTGATCTTTTATCTGTTAAAAGTGCGCGTTATACGTCGGATTTTGCGGTAATCAAAAAACAAAATGATGGAAAAATATCCTTTATGCAAATTTACATGTTAAGCTTACAAAATACATAAATATTTCTTCGTATCCTTTTTATTCTTGGTGATAATTAAAAAAGTTATTATTATTCCAATTTTATCTGCGTCGTGGTACTCGTCAGAATTTTCGTCATCAAGGCTCTCTTCTGATAGCCAATCGCCTTCTAACTGATCCAAGTAATCTTCAATGACCCTTTCTTTTAAATTTCTCTACAAAAATAGCATAGTATAAACATATAGAAAAAAACATTTACGTCATATATTTGAAGTAAAACAACTAAATAGTGAATTCTGCAAATATGGTTTCGAGAAGATTATTTGGGGTATTCGATATATAAATTGCATAGAAAATAGCAGAAATACACGCGCAAAGCGAACCACCTTTTCACTCATTATCGCTTTTATTAGCAAAAAACAAATTCCAGATTATAGTTATAAAAAATATTCAAAAAAATCGC